>CADDIJ020001393.1:0-267710 GCA_902809745.2 Tetradesmus lagerheimii | reverse complement strand
TCTCTGGGAGTGTTTTTTGGTGAGCGTGGCAATAGCAGCGTGGATTGGGAGGGCAGGCTGGAGACAGTGCGTCGCCGCATGCAAAATATCAGTCGCATCTCCAAGCTATCTCCGTTTGGCAGGGCTTTCGCTGCTAATGCATATGCTCTGTCCACCATCCTATATGCAGCGCAGTTTGCCGGGCAGTTGCCAGCTAATGTGTCAGAACAGCTCAGCAGATGGACGGCAGCGCTTGTTGATGCTGGCTTGGGGCCTGAGGATGATCTTAGGCGTGCCCCTGGCATCCCTGGGGACTATATGGCTGCACATCCTAGGTGTGGTGGGTTTGGCCTTCTGCCCGTTCATCATCATTTGTTGTCTCGCTGGGCTTGTGAAGCAATCCCCCTCCTGCAGGGCGGTGCTGCACCGTGGGTGACAGTGGGACGGGAGTTGTGGACACAGTGGGGTAGCGCTGTGGATTGTTTCACACGCGCTGCTGCTGGGAGCCCTTGGGGCCTTGCATTGTGTGCCCGTCATCATATCTTCCATGCGACTCCTGCGGATGCCTGCTTGCCATCGCCTTTGCGTGTTTTGGCGATGGGTTTGCGTGCCCTGCCGCCGTTGCGTCATGTGGGCAACCAGCCTTTGGACGTGGATGGTTTGTGCTGGGAGGCGCCGCTGTGGGCCAATCCTCTGTTTACAGTGGTACGGTCATGGCAATGGTTTGATCAACAGCGTCAGGTGGAGGTGGGCTTGGAACAGGTGGTGCCGTGTGGCCTGCTGGAGCTCCCTAAGCTACAGTGTTTGGGTCAAGCAGTGTTGCTGTTGTCAGAACTTGAACGTGTCTGTGCCTTGCCAGGGCTTTCTGCTCAGCGCTCCGCTTATGAGCGCGAGATATGGGGCACGTGGCTGCGCAGTAGACCACAGTATGGTGATCGGCAGCAGGCTCGGCAGCATGTGCAGCATTTGCTGTCGTTTGTGCCGTCTGTGTGGCATACTGCAGCACGCGCGCACCTGGCGGCTGCCCAAGCTGCCGGTACGAGCGTTGCACAATTATCCTCTGTTTCTCCTGTGGACATTTTGATTGCGCGCGAACGGTTGTGTGCTGATTTGGGTTGGCAGCGGCCAGGGGCAGACGGTTTTATACGTTTGGCTGATCTGCAGGTTGCTGATGCCACGAAGCTACAACGTCTTGCTGCGCTTGATGCCATTACGCCCCGCCATGCTGCCTTTGTTACTCGGGTTAGAGCCCTGGATGCCCTGCCGATGGCAGTCAGCCTGCCTGCAGTGCAGTCGGTGTTGTCTCGTTGGTGGCGGGTGCGGGTGGCTAACGTGTACAAGGAAGCGGCGTGGCGCTTGGCTTTGGATGCATTCCCTACTGCTCAACGTATGCAGACTACTGCTGCGTGTGCAGCATGTTCTGCTGCAGGGCCTGGGGTGGAGCATCGTTTTTGGACATGTCCTGTTGCTATGGCGGTGCGGCGTGAGGTGGAAAGTCAACTAAGGGCGTTCAACTTGTTGCCGGCAGGTGCTGTACTGCCGTGCCGAGCTATATGGTTGGCGTGCCCCCCTCATAACGCTGTCCATCGGTTGGTGTAGGACATGGTCTGTCTTGCAGCAGTGCATGCTTTTGAGAAAGGCCGCAGGGCAGCGTGGGCTGTGTCAAGTGACCTTGGGGTACCCCAGCTGGTGGAGCAAGTGGCTGTGAGAGCAGCAGTATGTGCTTTTTGGGATGCACTTGCGGACTTTGCTGCTACGGCTAGGGTGCCGTCACGGTATAGAAATCGGCTGCTCACACAACAGCCTTTTATTGCCTGGCATACTGTGTTGCGTGGCAATGGTTTTTGTGTGGTGCGGCGGTGATGGCCTTCTTCTCACTGTGTGTACGTGCTTTCTCTGTGAACTTCTGACACGCCAGAGCTAGCCGTCTTGCTTTGCAGGAGCTGTGAGTTGCCGTGTCGCTGCTGCAAAATGTAGTTGTGCGGCCCTTGCAGCAGCTGGCTTGTCCTCTGCTCTCTCTCCCTGGTTTGTCGCCTCAGACCGCCGCCTGCCAGGCTGTGTTGCTGCTGGTGGGTGATGTTCTGTGGATTCAGCCCGCCCGCTACACTGCATAAAGTGCAGCTTGCTGTCACTGACACTGTTTACACTAGTCCTTTGTTGCCTTTGTTTAGCATCAACACTGCGTGTGCTGTGACTGACGGCTTTGCCGGCAAGGCCATATGTCAAGTTACACACACAGAGAGACTTTCTGGGGTGAGTCTCCTTGAGTGACAGCCTGTTTTGCTGAGTCATCTGCGACGTTCCAGATTTTCGGGTGTTCGTTGCAACGTAGTTGCCTGTGCACACCGTGTAACCCCTCTTCTGTCGGTGCTGTGATAGGCATAAGCTTTTGAGTGACAGTCTGAGCTGAGCTGTTCGCAGCATCCTTTTTCTAGCTGGTGTCCGTTGCGGCGTAGCCGCTTGAACACACCCTGTAACCCCTCTTCTTCTTCTAGGCATAAGCTATTTTATCATAGGCATATGCGTGCATGGCGCACGGCGTTTGTGTGGTGCGTCACCTGGTAAACAGCGCGGTTCTGCTTATAGGGCAAAAGAAGCTGCAGCTGCTGAGCGGCTGGCATGTTACAGCGTGACCAATCTTTCAACGGTTGAATCATCATATACCCCGTTCGAATTGAATTTAAGGTATAGCAACAACGCCATCGATCCCATTGTTCATTGAAGGAGCTCAATGACAGCCAATGACTGCTGCAAGTCAGTGCGTATTTAACATGCAACAAGTGACAGTGAAGCACACCATGACCCAGTCATGAGGTCAGCCAACCATTCAGAAAGTATAGGGGCGCATCAGAGTTGCTCGTACACTGCATCTGCTGCCCAGCCATCACCACTGGCTGTACCTCAGCGTGTCAACATCCTCCACCACCTCAGCCTCAGCAAAGTGGCAGCTGGCAGTCAAGCCGCGCTGCTTCACAGCAGCAGCAGTCAAAAAGTGCAGCAGCCGGTACAGCGCCAGGCAGCGCTCCTGCAACACATCAGATGCCGGTGCCTGGCGCTGCGCTTGCCGCAGCTCCTGCTGCTGCTGCTGCTGCTGTGGGCCTGATGATGTGGGTGCTTTGTGCAGCTGCAGGCAGCCCTTCAGCAGGCACTCCATAAACTTGGGTGCCAGCCGCTGCTCGACGTGCAGCTGCAGTAGCAGCTGCTGCAGCTTCTGCATGTTCCTGCTGTGCTGCAACAGCTCCTGCAGCTCTGTGTAGCACAGCGTAACTGGCAACCGCACTCTGCTACTGCTGCTGCTGCTGGGGGCAGCTACGCTGCGTGCTATGCTAGCAAGCAGCTCAGCAGGATGCTGCTGAAGCTGCCACGCTGCCGACAGCATCCGCCAGCTGGCAGCACGTGCAGCAGCAGCAGCCACATTGCCTGCATCCACACCAGCAGCATGCAAAGTGTGCAGCGGCTGCCAGCAGGGTTGTGGCAGCCACACAGCAAGCTGGCCAGATCCACAGCCTGCGGGAAGGTCAGATGCATTGCTGCGCTCTGCTGCTGCTGTTGCTGCCAGGACGCTCCTCATGCATCTGTTTCTCCACCGCACTGCTGCACCCAACAAGTCCTGGCCCACTGGCGGCTGCTGCTGTGTGCTGCGTGCTTGCACCCAATGCTGGCACTGCTGCATAACGACAGGCAGCACAGCCTGCAGGGAGGCGCTGCCACCAGCGTCAGCTCCTGCCTGGTTGGCCACCTGTGAAAGCGGATGCAGCAGGCGAACCATGAGAGCAGCTGAGTAAATCCTCACGCGGGCCTGATAGTAGGTGATCTATTGTCAAAGGCATAGCTGTGCTGTACAGGTGGCCAACACATGAAACACATGCAACAGGCTCTGCTGTTCTACCAGCAGGTTGGGTCTGTACTACAACTTCTAGTGCCCCCCCCCCGCCCCCCAACATACTCGGCTGCTGCTGGCAAACTCACCTGCACTGCAGACAGTGCTATGCTTGCAAGCTGTAAGAACTCCGCCTGCTGTGCGAACTGCAGCACAGGCAGCTGCTTAGCAGCAGCCTTGCCATTGCCCTGCTGCTGTGTTGCTGCGGGTGTGGATGTGGTGACACACGTGCTGGCTGCACCACCATAAGCACGCTCCAAACCTGCCATGAATCCAGCTGCTGCTGTCTGAGTGAGGCCTGTGCAGAAGCAAAACCATCAAACATGCGCCAGGACAAGCAGCAGCAGCTATGCTCAGTAGTTTGCACAGCAAGGCTTGTAGATACCGAGCCTGCTTCAATGACTTGCAAACACACACAGCTACACAATGTTATTGTTATGTTGTCTCCTCAGCCATCTCACCTGGACGGGGCTGCTGTTGCTGCGCGGGCTGCGATCCTTGAATGGCACCATCCACCTGCTGCTGCAAGTGGTCATATTGCGCTAGCAGCTGCATGAAGGATGCTGGCAGGGACGCTGGCAGGGCACCGCTGACATCAGCGTCTTGCTGCTGCTGCTGCTGTGCGGTTGCTGACAAGCCAGTTGAACTTGTGATCCCACAGCTGGCCAATGCCGCTGTTGCTGCTGCTGCTGCCGCAGCTGTTGCTGCCCTTGCTGTTGTCGCCGCAGACGCTGCGGGCCGCTGCTGTGTGCTGGCAACTGCTTTCTTGCTGCTGCTGCTGAAGGTCGCCTTGCTGGATCTTGCAGCATGCTGGCCGTATGCACTGCTGGTGAGGGGCCTTCTAGACCCGCCTGAACCGGCACGCTGCTGCTGCTGCTGCGGTTCGCTAGGTGCAATGCTAGGCTGGGCGACCGCTTGACGCTGTTGGCGCTGCAGCTGCTGCTGCAGTGACTGCAATACATTTGGCAGGGTGTTCTGTGATAATGCAAGTGCAGCTGGTGGGACGTGTTGTGCGTTTGTGGCAGCCCTGCAGCAACAGGAGCAGCAAAGCAGCAGCAGGTGATGGACAACAAATCCTGCTGCTGTTTTAGGCAAGTGTGTTGCTCCGTGCACCTCTGCTACGGTTCCTTAGTCGTACCTTGCTTTGAGTTTCCTCAGTATTCTGCTCAGATCATTGTTGACGACACTGTTCCGGGCTGCCTCGCCTTCGATGAAGCAGCGTGCCTGCAAGGCAGTACTTGGCGTGTCATCGCTGATCAGGAACCGAACTATGGCCGTTTTACGATGCTGACACCCCAAGATGCACCTACGTCAGAAAGAAGCTCAATCGCCTGATGCAGAGTTGCCAAGAGTTCCCTGTCGTCCATACGACCCTGGCAGCTGCTTCAGCACACAATTCGGTCCAGACGATTCATCACTACGTATGACATGCCAAAGCATCAACAGGCCAAGCTTTCAAATGTTGAGGCTGAATTCAGCACAACAGGGTCCAAGCCTGGGAAATGACACAATCGTAACACAATTTAAACGCAACTGCCACAGCCGCAGCCACCATCATCACACGCAGCAAGAGCAAATACCTGCCAGCTCTAGCGCGCTGCCAGCTGCTGCTTGGTGAACTCATACATAGCGATGGCCCCCGACACGTGCACGTTCAGGCTGCGAATGACACCCAGCTGAGGGATCTCCACTGTTGCATCTAGCATGGAGATGATCTCAGGTGGAATGCCCTCCTTCTCCCGCCCAAGCACCAGCACCTGCAGCAAATGAAAGCAAGGTGTGGCACATGCAGTTTCAGGGCACCGCAACTGAAGAAGCGCTTGACACTTGTTCACACCCCTGCACGGTGTGGCACATGAAAGCCTCCTGTCAGTCATTTTGCCCTTATTCCGACCAAGGCCTATGCATACAGGCCCAACGCACTTGATGCCGCACCTGTCTATCGACCATTTTCCTTTCAATCACCACAACAGTTGCGCACAGTGACAAGTCTGCTTGCCTGGCAAATGTTGTCAAAGTCGTTCATGCAGCAACACACTGCACCCCCGCCACATGCAGCCAGACACAGAGGCACTCACGGTCTTGCTGGGGAACTTGAACTGTGGCAGGCAGGTTGAATCGGCAGTCTGCTCCAGGCCAACCAGCGCATACCTGCAGCAACAACCCAGCGCAAGCAGGACAATGTTTTGCAAGTTGCGCGTGTTGACGCGCGCAGTGATGGTCAGCATGCAGATGCAATTGCTGTCGGTAGCAGGTGATACCCATGGTGCAAAGCGTTGCTGAGAATGTTGGCCTGAGTACTACTCCTGAGGACCCCTAGACCGCTCTGCTGTATTGGCAGCATCCCATCCGGACGCCTGAAGAAACAAGAGGGATGCTGAAACGTGCTGCTGCTGCGCTGCCCCACCCACCCTTGTGCCTGCTTGGTTGCCAGCCATGCCAGCAGTGCTGCCTCCTTCACTTCCTCAATCGGCACCCAGCGCTCGGCAGTCACGCTGATGCTGCAGGCACAAACACGGCAGCAGAGCAGCATTTGAGCGGCTGGTGGGCAGAGAATGATGGAGGGCGCATAACGCGCAGCTTCAACCAGCCCATGCACCACAGCTTCTTGACAACATACAGAGCTGAGACATGGCATTTCTCCGAGTCAGCATAGATACCAGACGTCCAGAAGTCCGTACACCTTGTGACACCACTGTACAGGACATCACTGCACATGACATCACTGTACATGACGTCATTGTACGCCACCCCCACCTTGTGAAGCCTGAGTCAGCGGTGACGCGCTTGTCAGCCAGCACCAGCGCGCCAGCCCCCAGCACCTCCGCTGTGCGCGCCAGGCCTGCCAGGTTGGGCACCTTGGAGATGAGCGAGGCCACCACGATCAGATCGTTGCGCCGCGTGCCTGCAGGCCCTGCCTGAGCACCTGCATGCAGCACGTCAGCCGTCTCAGGTTCATTGCATGATCCATGCTAGGTTGACTGGCTTCCTCCACACGGCACTGCTGCCAGCACAAAAGATGCCAGACTGAACTTGGGCTGAAAACCAGTCCAGTTGGCGCGCATGTAATGAGGCGAGGTGATATGGATGACACAAGGATTTATCGTGTGACGCAAGGCTCATACAGACACGCTGTCCCCACCCACCTTGCTGGTGCTGCTCCAGCTCATCAAGCACGTCAGCCAACAGCACTGCACGCTCACTCGGCGACACCTTGCGCTGATAGTCGCTAACAGAAACACCACCACCACCACGAGCAGCAGCAGCAGCAGCAGTGCCGCTGGTATCCATCCCTGCACCGCTGCTGCTTCCATCTGCACCTGCTGCACCTGCTGCTGCGCTGGGCCCTCCCTCATATCCTGCCACCCTGTACACTGCTGCCTCGCGGAGTTTGGCCCGCTCAACCGTTAGGAAGTTTATGATCTTGTCCATCAAAGCTTCTGGCACGCCTTCAAAAGTGACAGGCGTATCCTCAGCACCTGCCAGAAAGAGAATCCAGCAGCAGTGGCAGTAGCGGCAGCAACAACCCGCAGTGTCGGCAAGCATACCACTGCGCTGTAAGCATAGGGCACAGACAGCATCCATGCCATGCACAATCCTCGTTTGTCAGCAGTGCGCTTGCGTCGCCTGATCCAGCAAACCCGCCAAAACAGCTGTAACGGCAACCATTGAAGCGTCTGCAGCTGCTTGTGCAGTGATGTGTATCTATCTACCGATCCACCTACCTGCCAGGTACAGGCAGCAGCTGAAGATGCGACGCGGGGAGGTGATGCCGCGAGGTGACCAGCCCAGGATGCCGCTGCCCATGGCGCGCCTGAAGCGCTGGAATTCGCTGTTGGTGAGCATGAAGCGCGCCACCTCGCCAGCAACAGCCACGCCACCGGGGCCTAGCCCAGGCTCCCAACCTGGCCACTCACCCAGCGGCTTGCCATCCTACATCACGGCGTATTGCAAGGGTTTAGATGTGGAGGTGCAAGGGTTTGAAACAGTCGATAGGTGCTGCTGTGCGTTGTGTGGGAGATGGAGAGTTGCAGCAGTACAACGCAAGCTGGCTGATACATAAGGGGGGTTGACGGTTGCCGCACACAGCAGCTGCAGTGCAAAACAGTACATATCCTGAGCGCACATACTCACCAGCAGCGCGCAGAAGCCGACCTGCGCAAAGGTGCGGATGTGATGCGTGTGGTGGTTGGTCCACGGCAGCAGCAGCTTCAGCAGCTGCGGCAGCATCCCATGCTGCTGCTCTGCCGGCGAATGCAGCGCGACTTGCACTGCTATCAGGATGTGACTGCCTGTCGCGGCGCCGCCCTTTTCAACGCTGGTGATCTGTGGCAGCAGCAGCTTCTGCAGCAGGGGAGGGTGCTGCAGCGCTAGGTGTGCCACAATGGCCTCCTGGTACTGCTTGATGGACGGCGGCTGGTTGACAGACAGCTGCGACAGGAGCTCTGCAGGCAGTGCAAGTGGGAGCGGATGACGTAGGCAGGGTGCAGGCGCCAGTGTTATTGCGCAGGTGAGCGAGTCTGACAAGATGCCTTGAATGCATACATTGGCTGGTTGGTGTGCCTGTGGCAGGGGTCTGCCTAGGCAAGTGTTTAACCATCAAGGAACATGTTCTAATGTTGTCATTGCGAACAGCGGTGTTGAGCACAAGCGTTGAGGAAGACGGCTAATGCGGATGCAATGAGCTCAGCCACTCACCCTTGACGGCTGCTGTTGCAGTTTCCCGCTGCCTGCTGCTGCCGAGGAAGTTTGCTGCTGCCGTGAGCCCCTGCCAGGCGCGCACCTTGAGCCTGTGCACGTCACTGCCCACCTTGAAGCGGTCACCAGCCAGCGCAGGGTCACGCAGCAGCGCCTGCGCCAGCAGCAGCAGCAGCAGCAGCAGCACTGAAAGTAAGCTTCACGGTATGCACAATCAGCTGGTTCATGCAGGTGCATGGCTGGCTGAGACGCACACCACTGCACGGCCAGTGCATCGTGCTCCCATCCGGCTTGCATCACCTGCTGTGCACAAACAAAGTTGCAAATCAGTGCACGGCATAACAACAACATATATATATATATATATATGGCTGCCCACCTGCAGCCAGTGGTCCCACAGCCCCACGCCAGCAGCTTCCACCTCCAGCACCCAGCTCTCACTGGCAGCAGCAGCAACCTGTTGAACACCACTGCTGATGTCACCATGCACTTCCTGGCCTGCCAGGCCCGCTGCTGCTGCCAGCTGGTACATCCCTGTCAGCAGTGCTACTCGTGGGCCGATGTCGGTGAGGCTGTACGCCTCCTGCAGCTCAGGGTCTAGCGGTTCAGCCAGCAGGCTGCGCTCCTGGCCTTCTTCCAAACTGGGCAGGCCCTGCAGCAGCAGCAGCAGCAGCGACATTCTGAAGTAAGGTTTGCATTTGTCAAGCTGGTCACAAATGAGACACCACACATCAGCATGCAAGGCTTAGAGAACTGAACAGTACTACATCTGCAATCATATGCAGCTCATGTATGTGTGCATCTGACACCATCCAAAGGAAAGATGCTTGCGCAGCTGCAGCGCACCTGCGTCTCAGCATCCTGTCCTGCAGCCAGCGTGGTGGTCACCCCAAACAGCAGCAACTGACGCAGCTCATCAGCGTACCACACCAGCAGCTGCGGGCAGGCTGCAAGGTAACAGCCCAGCTGCAAGCCTAGCGCTAACATCAAGCGGGGGCTGCCCTTCTGGCCCTGCTGTAGCAGCCCCCGAATGAAGCAGCGTAACGGGGCCTTGGTCCCTTCATGCAGAGGCGCCAGGTGATGCTGCTGCTGTTGGTCAAACACGCAAAGCTGCGGCACCAGCAGTGCGTTGACTGCCAGGCTGTACATAATCTGCGGCCTTTTCTTGCTGCCTGCATGGGAGAGAAAGCACAGCATAACAGCAAATGATCAAATGGGAAGCACGATGTGCAGTGAACATGATAGCTGCTGTGCAGCTAGCCTGATGACGAAGCCGACCCTAAGTTTTTCGCAGCAGCAGGCACAACACGAGGAGCCATCATGTGACATTTCTGTTGCTGCGTTGCACAGCACGTAAGCAGTGTCCCTGTAAGGACTGCTCCAAGGCTTGCAGCAAGTGAACTCGAGCCACCATGCAGATCGACTGTTCACCTTTCATCAAGTCCAGCAAGCCATTGGACATGACACCAGCCAGGGGTGCCAGAAGGCAGCTGCTGTCAGCGGCACTGTCAGGCAGCGCACCCGATGACACCAGCTCTTGCACAGCTGCCGCCTGTAGGAACAACAGCCCGCAGCCAGAACACATACGTAACACACCATCAGCAGGGCGCGCCCCCTGACATGCAGGTGCATGGTGTCTGATATCCTGCAAGCTCTTCACCACATGCTGCTTCACATCCCTGCGTCTAGCTCCTGTTCATGTAGGTGTTATTCCCCTGCAAGTCGAAACACCTCATTCGGGGTTGACAGCAGCTGCAACTTAACAAGGGTATGTATGCCTTCACCCAAGGGCCTCCAGCTCTACATGAGGTGGGAGTTAACCCTGCAGCACTCCCGGCATAAGTGATACCTGGTGTACTGCTGCCCTGCAGCTGTACTGCTCTCACCTGCAGCTGTTCATCTCCCACCAGCAGCACCCACACGCGCCTCAAGCAGCGCAGCAGCTGCAGCAGCTCAGACCCCGCCTCGCTGACCGTCCACTGCAGCGCATCTAGCGCGTGACGCAGCACAGCACACACGGCGCTTGCAGGAAGCAACCCAGCTGGCACGTAACACCCAAGGCTGCCTGCTGCTGCACCTGCAGCTGCTGCAGGTGTACTGCTGCGATCCTGCACTGCCGGCTCAACTGCATCTGCTGCTGCATCACCAGTACCGGTACCAGAAGCAGCAGCAGCGACGAGTGTCATAACGCCAGCCATGCAACGCCAATCAACCCCTTCAAGCCAGCCTCGCATGGGGTCTCCGCTGCAAGTGCTAGCAGCAGATGCAGCAGCAGCTTGCCACTGCGTATGTGCATCCTGTGCTGATGCCACTTCTCGCAGCACTGCCTGCAGCCAGCTGCTGGGGTTGCAGGGCAGCTGCTGCTGGCTGCGCAGATCTGGGCAGCAGATGAGGCAGCGGGACACGCCAGTGGCAAGCTGGCCCAGCACCTGCAGCAGCAAGCACGATATGCTTCGCCTAGGGCGGTTGTATGCTACAACAAATGGCAGCTTCAGAACACAACACACCAGCTGCCTCGTCTTGTGGAGATCGTGGCCAGTGTTTAATTGCTTGCAGGGCAAGGGGACAGCGCAAGATGCAATATACTGCAGGTCAAACCAAATAGTTTGGTTGCTCTTCAGCTGTGGTGGCTTACCTTGAGGGCTGATGCACGTGACTGTTCCGCAGAGACTGCCTGCTGCAGCCCAGCCTCAACCGCTGCAGCATCTGCACCAGCTGCTGGCGGCTGCAGCCCAGGCAAGGGCTGACTTGCCAGCTGCTGCCCCACCTCTGCCATCATCCGCAGCAGCTTCAGCAGCGCAGGCAAGCTCCGTTTGCTTACAGGCACTGCTGCTGCTGCTGTTATTTGCCCTGCAGTGCCAGTCACTACCTGGCTGTCCAATGCACCGCAGGTGGCCCAACAGCCGCCTGCATGCCTAGCCAGCAGCACAGCAGCTGCTGCAGCGGCCTGCGCTGCTAGCTCTGCTCGTGCTGCTGCAGCCCATGCTGCTGGACACAGCCCAAACACACCGGCTCCGGCAGCGCCAGCCGCAACATCTGTGCTGCCATTACTGCTGCTGCCTTCTCCCCAAGCCAGAACAGCTGGGTTTGACCAGTAGCAGCTGCTGTAAAGCTCAAAGCACCTGCCTAATGGTCCTGCAACCGCCTCTGCTAACTCGGCTGCAGCAGACGTCAGCAGTGGCAGCGGCTGCCCTGCTTCAATCGCTACCCTTACGGCTTCCTCTGCACCTTCTAACAGCACGTTGACCATCACAAGTGTGCGCTCAGCAGCGCCTGCTGCCAGGTATGTTCTGCTTGTGAGCTGCTCTGTCATGTTTGCGAGCCCTGATACTGCAGCCGACAGTTGAGGTTGCAGCTCGTCGCCGCAGCACAGCAGTATGCGTAGCCAGGTGTCACAGCTGCTGCTCCATGACAGATAGTCCTGGTGCCGTGCATGCCACTGCTGCTGCTGCTGCTGGCTGACCTGCGCTGCAGCTGCATCTTCTGTGCCGCTGTTGCTGCTGCTACTGCTGAAGTACTGCTTCCACATGCTGTCTGCTCCTGCTGCCAGCCATTCAAGACTACCACCTGCTTCATTACCCCTGCTGCTGCTGCTGCTACCCAGCAGCCACTTCCTCACTGCTGCATGCAGCTGCCCTCCCGGGCCTTGCATGTGGGCCGGCAGACGCTGCATCAACCGTGCAGCAGCAGCAACGCTGCAAGAGCCAGCTGGCGCTACAGCTGCTGCTATTGCCAGCAGCAGGTTGAAGCAGGTGACTCGGAAGATCTGGCCGGAGTAGATCAGCAGCCGCACCAGCAGGCTGTGCAGCCTGGCAAGAGCCTCTTCTACGTACACAGCTGATGGCAATGTAGGAACAGAAGACGCAAACAGCAGCAAAGAACAAAATGGACTCTGTATGGTGGGCATGCCCAACATGCTGACATCTGTGACGCATGGCAGCGGCACATATCAGGGGCAAGAGAAGAGGAGCCCACTTCTACACACTGAGTGCAATCATGTAGCGCCGCACGGCGCCCCACTGCTGCATTCGTCCTGCATCCCCTGTCACAGCAGCTGTGCAGTCACAGACCAGAGCCACGTACCTGCATCGCTATCGCTGATGTCTCGCAGCATGGAGCCGCCAGCTGCTGCTGCATCTGCTGCTGCTGCCAGCGCCTTCATTACTGCCAGCAGCCCCGACCTAGGCAAATCCTGGCCAGGCTTGCCTGCAACCAGCAGCCCGTTCAGCAGCAGTGCACGCGCAGCACCAGGCCCTGCAGCAGCCACATACTTCCGCAGCAGCTCAGCTGCCTGGCTGATGACATTGAAGCTGCTGACTGCTGACTCAGCTGCAGCCTGGCCTGTTGCTGTCGTGATGGGCTGCTGCTGGGTGTCTGCTGCGGCTACTGCGCTGCCAGTTGCTGAGAGGCCTGCTGCTGAGGGCACCTTGTGGTGGATGGGGCTCATGAGGGCTGGCAGCAGCGTGCTGGTGAAGAAGGAGAGGGGCAGCTGCGCCAGCACTGCTGGCGGCCAGTTGCGCTTGAGCAGGGTCTTCAGAGCCATGCGCTGGACCTGCACAACATGACCAAAGTTTTGGCAAACATGAAGAAACAGGCAGACATCAGAGTGATAAATGCTAGAGTAAAAGCTACGTGCTGGACATAAGCAGGTTGCAACAGTGTACCAAATACAGGGTATCCCACGTTTCAACAGGAGCCAACAGGTTGTGGAGCTCCTCAATGCTGCTGTTGAGAGTTGCCCCACCTGCAAGTTTTTGTGTTGCAGCGCCAAGGTCCAAATCACACTAGTCCAACAGAAGTCCATTGGCAATGCATCCCCTTGTTCAGCCTGCTGCTGCTGCTTGCCGCCGTCCTGCGCTGCTGCACCATCCTTGGCACGTATCAGCTGCTTTATCTTGCTGCTGTGTGCCACGTCTGCTGCTGCGTCTTCCTGAGCGAACTCAGGTGCTGGCGGGTGCAGTTGACTGATCTGCAGGAGCCACATGAGCAGCAACAGACAGTTCTTAGCAGCCGAAACACCATGCTACTTCAACAAACAGTTAACAGCACATAAGTCACTGCTGGTGCGAGCGGCTGCCACACTACTCAGGCATCAAGCACCAGCATGCAGCTCTGGTCTCACCTGTGGCCATGCTGCCTTGACCAGATGTGGACTGAACTCATCCAGCAGCTCATATAGCGCAAGGAACACCACCCACACAGGCTGTGCAGCCAGCTGCTGCTCAGGGAGCAGCAGCTGCAGCAGGCGGAACGCGCGCTTGCGATTTAGTGTCTCCTCGTCTACCAGGCAATCACGCAGCAGGGTCCAGAACTGCTCGCTGCTGCTGCTGCTGCTGGTTACTGCATCTGCAGATGGCTGCGGCGGTGCTGCAGCTGCTGCTGCTGTCTCTCCTGGGCCTGCTGCTGCTGGCGGTTGTAAGCCCCAGGCTGAATGGTACTGCAGCAGAACAGCCAGCCCCATACGCCTAGGCAGCGCGGCTTCTGAAATCATGCTGATGCACTGCTTCCAAAGCTGCTGCATGCACTGCTGCTCGGCTGCTGGGTTGGCTGCTGCTGCAGCTGCTAGAAGTGCAGGCAGCAGCTGCTGGAACGCTGCTTGCCGCAGTGCTGCGTTGCTGCATGCTAGCAGCGAGCAGGCAGTGGCAAACAGGGGTCCAGCGAGCAGCTGCATCATAGATGTCACTGCAGAGTTTGTTACATGGCCCTGCTGCTGTTGCTGCTGCTGCTGCTGCTCTGCAACAGCTGCTGCTGCGAGCTCTTCTACTGCAACACATGCGGTAGTTGGTGGCAGCTGAAATGTTATCTGCCAGAGCTCCAGGCTGCTGCCAGTGCTGGATGTTTGCTGCTGCAAGCCCAGCGACTGCTGCACATTGGCTGTGTCGCCATGGCTGCTTCTGCTTGTTGCATCTAGGGCGGCAGCAAGTGCGGCTTGAGCACACTGCAGCGACTCCAGCATGACGTCCCAAGCCTGGTGCTGTGACAGCAGGCATGCCAGCTGGTGCAGCAGCTGGTTGCTGGCTGGTGTGCCTGCTGTGGCTGCAGCGAGTGGCAGGAATACCTGCTGCACATACTGACGCAGTACGGAGCTGCTTGCCTTGCCACGAGCCAAGAACACCAGTGCTGCCGCTGCTGCTGTCACCGCCTCATTGATGTCCTGGGTGCTGCCGGCGGCAATTAGGGCTTCACACAGATCAAACAGGCTGGAAAGCGCTGCAGTGGCTGTCACATCCACGTCATTGAACAACGCTGTAACCAAGTGGCTTCTGGCCTGCAAACTCGCTTCTGGCTGTGCAGCAGTTACAGCAGCCAGTCTGCTGCTGAGGTGGTGGGCCTGCATCACGGACAACGTCACGACATGGCAGCTCGCGCACTGACGATGTGTGCACGATAAGGTATTTCACAGTCGTTTCTTTTCCCATGATTCGCTGTTAGCTGCTGCGCGTAAGTGTAACAGTCACATTACGTTCAGAATTGACAGCTGAGCTCAGGCAACCAACCAACGGCTCTCGGTGCTTTCTTGGATGTTATTGCGCTCAATTCTCATTTAGATTATCATTTGCGGCTGATTGACATTGGTGCTTCTCGTAACAACGTCTATGGTTGTCCGGGTATCGCCTGCAAACGAAGCCTTTTAGGTGATAATCGAACGATGTAGTGCGTGCGACTGTCACCTTTCAACAGGGGCCATGGCGGAGTTCAGCCTATACACACAGCAGCTTGCTGCACACAAGGCGCAGCAATGCATAGCTAGGGAGCAGCTGGCTGCCTTGGAGGAGGCAGCACAGCATGAGGAAGACTATCGACAAAAGGAGAGTGATGAGGTGAGCAAGTGCTGCACACCAGAACATGTGCATGCTGCCAGGAGTCGCTGCCAATGCCTTGCGCATGTACCATATCATCAGCACCTGCACCCCATGCGCGTCCTGTGCGGTGATCGTGCTTGGCTCTTGCTTTATTGCTCTGCTGCATCATGCACTTGCAGAAATTGCGTGGTCTGCAGCTGGAGCTGCGTTCAAAGAACTTGCAGAATGAGCAGCTGAAACTGGAGGTGCTGCGCTGGCGCAAGCAGTGCTCACTCATGCGCCTGAAACTGGCAAGTGCCAGAGAGAAGGTGCAGCTGCACGAGAGCAACCTGGACCTGCTGAGCCAGCGCGAGCAGCGCTTGAGCAGTGATGCAGCGAGCCTCAAAGGTCAGCTGGCTAGTGCGGTGCAGCAGCTGACAGACATGACAGCAGCTAAGGCGCAGGTGCAGGCAGAATCTGCAAAGTTCCAGGTACGTGCTGCTATCTTTGCTACTGTGCCTGGCAGATACTAAGCAAGGAGGGATGTATGTGTTATAGCAGTATCGAACCAAGCTGGCAGCGCACTGTTGGTGAAGTGGACATACATGTGCATGGCCGCGGCGTACATGTGCATGGCCACCAGCACTGCATCAGGAGGCTCCCTATCATGCAGTCATGCCAGTAGAGTTGATGTAAACGGCTGATTCGTTGCATTAGCGCGCTACTGCCACTGCTGTAACCGCGCTTGTCCGTTCTTTTGCGTGCTTTTCAGGGCCAGGCGCTGCAGGCCGACGTGCAGGTGACACAGCTGAGTGAGGAGCTCAAGCTGCTGACAGGACGCTGCAGCAGTGCAACAGCACACAGCACAGATGTGCAGCAGCAGCTGGCTGCATCGCTCTCAGACAATGCAAGTCTGCAGAAGCAGCTGGCTGAGCGCGAAGAACGTGAGGCAAACGCAGCTGCGGAGGCAGAGCAGCTGCAACAGTCACTGCTGGCTCTGCAGGGCGACATGCGCAAGTAAGTTGCCTGATACGCAAGTCACCATCAGGCCCAAATGCCCATCAGTGACATCCTAGGTTATGCGTGTGCGAGATCAGCCGTGCGGGCTTGTGCAGAATTGCATGTTACAGTAGCCTCCTTGCAGTTGGTGTTGGCGGTAAAGAGTTCACCATGCTTTTGCTATCCTGCTGCTGGTGCAGGTGTGAGGAGCGCCTGGCTGCACAGGAGAAGGCCACAGCAGCAGCAGAGACTGCTGCAGCAAAAGCAACAGCCAAGGCTGAAACTGCAGCAGATGCCTTGACAGCCAAGGAGCAGCAGCTGAATGAGTGGCGACAGCTGGCACAGGCCAGCAAGGAAACAGCATCCCAGCAGCTGCAGCTCTCTCAGGTGTGCGCTCGTCAGAAGCCAGTGTGGTGCAGTGGCAGCGACCAGGTCGAAGCATGTGATGCGTGGTATGTGGGTGCGGCGGCATGCTGCAAGCAGCACTCTAAACACAAGTACATGTTGTTGTGCTTGCAGGACAAGCTGGGTCTGCGTGAGACGAGGCTGCTGGATGAGCTTGCAGCACTGCGGCAGCAGCTGGCACAGGAGAAGGCTGCCAGGTGAGGCGCTGACCATAAGCAGCACTGCTGCTCTGTTTGCTGATATGCTTTGAGCTGCCTGCAGTCTGTTGTCAGGGTGCGCTGTTGTATGTACAGGTTACATGCCTGAAGATGAACGTGCGCGTATGCAGTAACGCACACTGTTGTTCCCTGCTGCGGTTGCAGGGCCGATGCCGATGCCAACACCAATGCTGCTGGTGCAGCCGCAGCTGCCAACACCAAGGGCCTGGAGGCACAGCTGGCCAAACTCAACCAGCAGGTGGGGCGCATACAGTATGGTGAAACATCGTTTCTCCCGGCCCGGTCCCCTGCCTGATGTCATGTGGCGTTCGTCCTTGCTTACCTGTGCGCCTGCAATGGAGTTTTCTGGATACTTACAGCATTGTTGCCCGGCAGCTCACATATTGGTGCTATGCCTCGCAGCTGACCCGGCTGCAGTCTGAGCTGGCTGCAGCGCAGCAGCAGGCGTCGCAGCAGTCTGAGCGTGCTGCTGCCCTGGAGCTTGAGCTGGAGAGGCAGCAGGAGCGAGACACACACGCTGCTGTGCAGGCAGTCGGCAACATCATGCAGGGCTTGGCGCAGCAAGAGGAGGAGCCGCACCCTGCTGCAGCAGCAGCAGCTGGGCCTGCTGCAGGACCTGCAGCTGCCAAGGGTGGTGGTAAGGCTGCAGCAGCCAGAAGCAGGCCTCGCAGTGCTGGGGCTTCTGGCAGGCCTCGCAAGGCGCAGGCCAAGGCAGCTGCTGCTATCGCTGCTGCTGCTGAGGGCGAAAGTGGAGGACCTGATGACCCAGGCAGCAGCGATGAGGGGGTTAGCCAGCTGGAGGAGCAGAGCCCACCGCCTGCCCCTGCTGCGGCTGCTCGTAGAGGCCGGCCAAAGAAGGCGGCAGCACCTGCAGCAGCACCTGCTGCTCTGGGTGAGGCAGATGCCAAGTCGCCAGCACAGCGGCGCAAGGACAGGTAAGCAGCAAGCTTGCGTAAGCAGCTGCCTGTTGTGCTTGCAAGGAAGGGTCGTGCGCTGTGGACCGTTCTGGCCTGCTAGTTGCTGTGACCAGGCCGCTGCCCTCATCAGCTTCGCTTCTGACACTCCTGCTGCTGCTGTCTGGCATGCGCTGCAGTGACAGGGTGCTGCAGCAGCTGGATGACAACCAGCAGCCAGCACAGGAGCAGCCAGTGCCTGCTGCTGTTGCCAAGCCAATTGCTGATGCTGCTGCAGCAGCAGCTGCAGCGCGTCCATCAGGCGCAGGCCAAGCAGGGAGCAGCAGGCTGGCCAGTGCGGCTGCACCTGCTGGGCCACCTCCGCTGAGCTTTGTGCCTCAGTCAACAATCGCACCCACAGCTGCACTGCAGAAGCCAGGGTAGGTGGACCTGACGGGTTCAACAAGTGCTTCTTTCACCGCAAGCTGTGTGTGCCTTCATATGAAAGGATGGAGACGTTGATCTCTTTCGAAAGTGGTGCTGCACTTGAGGACAGTGATGACGATTGGGGAGCCATGACCTGGGTGTTGCTTATTCAATCCTCAGCTGCAAGCTGACCAGGATGTTGCTGTCCGCTGTGCAGGGTGATGGCTGCAGCTCAGGCACGCGTGTCAGCCACTGATATGCTCAAGAAGCTGTCAGCAGGCGTGCCACAAGTGTAAGTTAGCAGCTGCAGTGACATGACTTTGCAGTGGCACGACAGCGACGCCGTGCTGCCAGGCTACTGTTCTCCTTGATGTCGTGTGTCCTTGCAGACATTTTCCAGAGCCACATGTGCTGATAAACCTCTAACTCACCTGTGCTGCATCTGTCTGACTGCTGGGGCTGTTGTGACTGCAGCATCCCTGGCAAACCTGGCGCGCGCAAGCGCAAGCTGCTGCCTTCCGTTGGTGGCGCGGCCAGCATGGATGTCATCCCTGCCAGCCTGCTGGTGAAGCCAGCATTCCAGGCACCCAAAGTGCGCAAGCCCTGAGCGCAGAAGGCCATTGTTGGCAGCTTGGTGATGACGGAGTTGAGGCAACTGGCCTGCTTCTTGTTGGTGCTGTTGTGCTGCTTTGGCACACTTTACTGGGAGAGCATCGGTCGCAGTCGCGCGCTCACTGGGCATGGCCCATGCGCGGCACGTTGGAGTGCCGTTTTACCAGCGCGCCAGGTGGCTGCATATTGCTTGCCAGGTGTCGAGCGGCAGTATCTCATCTGCGGCATGCAGCATACACATCTTGGATGTTACACGAAGGAAACATCGCCCGTTTGGGGAGCCAAACAACAGGCTCATTGGGCAGAGAGAGAGCAAACAGAGAGCAAACAACCAGAGAAAAAGCAGAACCAACAGCACTACCAGATCTCATCTTGCAGATCATCCCAGATCGGATCACCAAGCGGCTCTTGGTGACGCTCGTCAATCAAGTGGACTAGCTGCGCCACTGCAGCCTGGTTCGGGAAATTGAGCAGACGCTGCATACATGCAGGGTTGGTGGGCCCACCAGTGCCCCGATACAACTGCTTGAAACGTTCACGTATGTCATAATACCAGTAACACTCAAACATGACGTGTTTCTCATCCTCAACATGCTGTCCCGCACACCTCAGGCACCAACGGTCCTACCTTGGCACACGGGTCCACCGGCCTTTAGATAGATTCACTGCTGCACATGCCTCTTGCCAAGCTAGTGCATTTGGCCTGTCAGGGAGAGCATCATCCTGCAGGCCTCACTGTGGCGAGGGTGCCCGGGCTAAAGCAGGGCAGCACTGGTGCGTGGCACTGTTCTCAGAATGTAATGGCGTTCAGTTACTGTGCTGACTTCAGTCATCGATCTGGTGCTGCTGAGGCCAGGCAGTGTGCACACTCTGCAGCCGCTGCACAAAGCTTGTCGAGCATCGTTATACCAGGCCCTTCCCAGAGCACAACTGACCGAAATCAAGGCCCACTGGCGGTGCACCGCAAACAGCAGCCATTCCTTCCTTTGGGATCATTATCATCATAATAATCATGTCACCCATGACACCCATTCCTCAGGTCAGCATGCTTCAAAGCATTGATCAGTGCAGCTGACCCGGTGCAGCTGACCCGCGGCGGTGGTCCAGCTCATGATCAGCAGTATATTACGTATACCGTATACGACTAGTAGTCGCTACGTAGCGAAGCGATGCGCTGCGTGCAGATACCAATCATCACACACACGTGGCGCTGTCACGGCTACATTGGCACAGATATCTGCTAAAAACATGTATCCAAAGACATACTATGTCTGTTAGTACACTGTACTGAGTACATTATAAGTAACAAAAGAAATGGCCTGGACTCTGGCTGTAGACTCTCAGATGGCATGGAATGTGTGCCAGACCATCAGCACGTGGGCAACAACCGTTGGCTGAGCCTGCTGCGACAGCAGAATGCAGGCTTGCCCCTAGTGACATGTGACATCATGCATGTGTACACATGATGCATACTAGGCTGCAGAATGCTGCGGCCCCATCGTGTAGGTGAACACTAAACACACGCATGGCGTGTGTGCCAAGTCACAATCGTCTGTACACAGCCCGGCTACTGGCTAAGTGCGCATTTGCACAGCTGCATGGCACATGGCCACATCCACATGCGGAGTCAAAATGGGACAACAGCGGCAACGAGCTGCGTTGTTTATGTGACTGCACAGAGCAGACACATGACACCTTTTAGCAAGCATAATGTCCGTGCATGACACAACCACGCACAATGTAGAATGTGAAACAAAGCAACAAGGCACTGCTGCATGCTACAAACAAAAGCAGACACAGGCACAACACCAACAGCAACATAAGCGTGAGCCGAACATCACATGTCATTGTCACTCACTGTCAGTGTCATTGTCACTCAGGCCAATCAGCAGCCTGCTAAAGCATTGACGGCGGCCATCACTGCAGACTGCTAGCCAACACATGTATGTTACTTGGTGCTGCTTGTCACAATGTGCAGCAGCACCATTTGATGTAGCAGTCACAATGACCGAGTTTGCGCCAGCTGTGTGTTGATGAGCCCAAACTAAAGGCGCTTGTCATGATGTCAACAGCGCCTGAAGTACCACGCCACAGCGCCAACAGTGCTGCCGCCAAACCAGAGAGGTGAGTGCTGCCCCACGCAAAACCATTCCTTGCCCCAACATACCTTGCCGAAAAGAAAAAGCACCCAGGCAAAGGCTGCATGCACGAGCTGCTGTACCATGCAACAGGCCAGCCCCAAGAACTGCACTGCTCAAAGTCCTGCAACCTTGCCTGCTGCAATAAGGCCTATCCATTCTTCCCGGGAGGCTTTACATGCGGTTACATGCCAAAAACCATGGTAATGGTTTCACCTCACCATTACCATGGTTTGCAGGCTGAAGGTACAAACAAGCTGAACGCATGCACCTCACACGCACCACACACGGCGCAAGGCACCGCCGCTGCTGCTGCGCTGCAGCAATTGGCAGGTCTCTTGCCGATGAGCTGCAGCTGCACTCCTTTATAGCTCTTTAGGTCGCCTCATTGCTGCTGCTGTTGCTGCTGCTGCTAGAGCGGCGTTCCCAGCTGCTGCCCAGCATGTGAACGCTGTACCACACCAGCACCTGCCCAAAGTTGACGATGCCGCGCCCTTGAGCGTCAGCCTCACTGCAGGCAGCAACCAAACACACAACATGTCTTGCACAGCTGGCGATTGGTATGCAGCGGAACCATCACCTGATTGAGAGGACATGGCTGCTTTCAGCACCCAGGAATACTGTCCAGAATATACGAACCGGCACCTGCTGTACATGCATCGTACAATGAGCAGCAACACATGTACATGGGGGTGCATTGCGTATCATAGTACAGCTTGACCGCAGCACCCACCTGAAGGCTGCGTCTGCCATTGCCTGCAGCCCCTGCTGCGCATCATCCAGCTCAAGCTCACGCAGCACCTGGTAAAAGTCATACCTGCAGCAAACTCGTGCAGGCGCAGCAGACAGCGTGTTGTGTATGTTGGCAGCAGCGGTGGCAGCACAAGGAAAGCCACACGCAACAGCAGGCAATCTGCTCAGCAGCCACCCATCGTCCAAAAACAGGCTTTACAAGCGGTCATCACACTCAGTCATTCATCTAGTAGCAAACCAGTACGTGCAAAGACATTTGTAAGCTGCTGGCGCGTCCAGCGACCTGCGCCCACCATCAGGCAAGCAAGCAGACAGGGCCTGCATACACCAAGCGCCCGCATACACACCTGTCGATTTGCCCGTTGCTGTGGTGGTCCTGCCGCCTGAAGGCTCGCCGCACTGCTGCTATGGACTTGTACAGAGGGATGAAATCTGCTGCGGACAGCCGCCCATCCCGATCAGCATCTGCAACACATGGCCCAACACCGTGATACACAGCCAGCTCTCAGACAGGCCACATCACAGGGTCGCCTGAGGTTGACAAAACGGACAACAACCAGCTGCTGCTGATTATGCGCTGCATCATGTGCTGCACCAGTATGCGGCTCTGCCAGAAGCAGTCTTGATGCGATACAGCAGGTGCAGCACGAACCTGCATGAGCAAAGCTGGCGTCTACAAATCGCTGGTAGTCCGGGTACGGCAGTGCCAGGTTGAGCTCCAGCATGAGGTCGTAGAAGTCCTGGGGGCACAGCCGGCCGTCAAGGTCCATGTCATAACGGCTGAATAGGTGCTGCGCTGACTTGATGCTGCCCTCAAGCTGCAGACGCAGAGGTGAGCGGAGCGCAACAGTCATGAGCGTGCAAACCGCAAGCAGCTAGGAGGTTAGGCCAGCTGCTGAAATAGAGACCTAGCATACGGCCGGTTGTTTGGCTATTGCTGTACACAACCGTTGGGTGAAATGGCTACTGTGCCGGTGTAACAGCTGTGTCACAGACGGCCAGCTGCTGGCAACAGGTCCACACGTGATGCAGCTGCTGCAGGTGGTGACGTCTCCAGAGCACAGCACAGCTAGTGTAACTGCGCTGCTTTGGGACGGCCAGACTCCTACTGTGAGCTCAGCCAGATAGCTGTGAAGGTTCAGCTCAGACTTGCTGGTGAGCTGCTCAGCTGCTCAGCTAGCTAGCTAGAGGCCAGCTCCAGGGCCTCACCACTGCATCAACACACGCCTCCATCTCCATTGCTGTTGTCATGCACGCCCTCAGTGCATCCCAGGTACCACCATAGCTGGTGGTGGGGTGCGAGGTGCTGGCGCAATCTGTGCTGCGCCTGTGGCTGTCAAGCGCATTCTTGCTGCTGGAGGTGGTGTTGTATGCTGCAGGTATGCCGCTGCTGTGAGATGCACCGTCGGCTGCTGTGCCTGCAGCTTCTGCTGCTGCTCCAGCACCTGCACACGCCAGCATAAGACGCGCACCACACCAGTATGAGAACTGTACACCACGACAGGATCGGCAAACTGCTGCCTGTTGTTCACCAAGGAGCGTGCAGCGACGCATGTTGGCAGCCCTGCTGGCAGCCCTGCTGGCAGCACTGGACACCTGCTGATGGTGCGGTACTAAGGCAGCACTGTGCACTGCAGGCATATCTGAACAGCTGCTGTACAATCACTTCAAGCCGCATGCGCAATTGCACGTCTGAGTTGTGTCTAGGATGTGGCTGAACTCACCCTTGTGCAGCACTTCAGCAGCAAAGTCCTTGCCAGCACTGCTGAGTTCCCGTGTAGCAGGTTTGCCTGCTGCTGCTGCTGCTGCTGCAGTACTGGAACCATGCCTCTACAGGTGTACCACAAGCGGGCAGCAGCTCAGGTCCAGCCCTGTTGGCTTGAGTACCTGCTCTTGATATGGCCTGCACTCACCTGCTCCCCGTGCTGCTTTGTTTGCACTGCCGTCCCACACACGCAACCTCCTCCAAGAAGCCGCGCCAAAAGCCCCATTGAGCTAAACTAAAGAAGAGCTTGCTGCTCCGCCACAACACGGGCCTCACAAGCCTGCTTGTCGCGTCACAACCCTTGTTTGGTTCTTGAGTGCCGAGGCGATGATAGCAGACTAAAACCGAACTCAGTCACGAATAGAAACTGAGAATGGGCTGCAGCTCCTGTTATGCGTCATATATGTGAAGCTCCTACCGGCCAGGTTCACAAGCGAGGTTACAACACGTGTTGTCTCTTTTCACCGTATTCTCACCATCACTACACTGCACATGAAATCATAGTTACCACCTGAGCTGCTAAGCGCTCGTAAACAACGCGTGCTGACTGTACACCGATGTGTACTGCTGCTGCTGCTGCCACCCTGCTGTACAGTCCCGCAACAGCCAAGCGAAGCCTGCTATGCCAGCAACGGTGAGCACTGCCCAAACTGGGCTTCTGTTATCAGCAGCCATCGCCCCGAAAAGTGGCACTCCCATCAGGTTGCAAAAGGCATGCACTGCTATGGCAGGTAGCAGCCTGCCTGTCCAGCAGAAGACCCAGGTGGCATACCAGCCAAACACCGTGGTGTACAGCATTTGGAAGCATACCTGCGGCCAGGACAGCAAGCAATGCAGCAGTCACAAGGCCAGCACCACTTGATCATGTTGAATCAGACCGTCTGGCATGGCACGGTGTCAAAACAGCTGGAGAGCAATGCCTGCTGCATGTACAGGATTGACACAACTGCGTCGCTTGCAAGCCACGCTGATTGGGTTTGACTGGTAGTGGCTGCCAGTGCTAGCAAACCACCGGTAGACAAACTGGAGCTCGATAACTAGCTCGTACAAGCTTGCAGAGCAAGTCAAGAAGGCGATTTCAACAACAAAGAAGGTGATCTTCCCCTTTCCTGCATCCCTAGGGACATGAGGCTTCAGGATGCATTCAATGCTGCCTATAAGACTGTCTGGCATCTAATCAATGTATGATGTGCACAGTCTCACCGGCTGCAAAGCCTGTGCCACGGTCCAGCCCTGCTTCACCAAAAAGTAGGCATGGTGGAAGTGGCCAACGCCAAAGAACAACGGCGTCACCCATATAATGGTCGAAGTCCGCACACCCTGCGACATCGTAGATGAAAGGTCGACAGAAGCGCAGTGGCATGTCTCTGCTTACACTGGGGGTGCAACTGCCCACGTACCACATTGAAACTACACTGCCCGACAAAGTTGGAACGGACACAAAAATGGCCGTGCTTACGGTACTGGCTGGTTGAGGAGCTAGGCATGCTGCTGGTATCTAATGGTGAGCATGTGCTTTCTGCTCGCGTTGCCGGTATGCTGTAGCGGCTGCTGTCTCACCTCCATCCACAGCAGCGGCACCATACAGGCCCTGAAGCACCACTCCTCAGTGATGGGCGCAACAATGCAATCCCGCACGCTGTGTATGCTGGGCAATCGCAAGCTCATCCATCGCTGCTGCTGCTGCTGCTTCTGCTGCTGCTGCTGCTGCTGCCGCTCCTGGTGCAAGCAAAACCGGTATGCCAGGGGGCCAGCAAACAGTGCTGCCATCATCAACAGGCCCTGCGTGACTGCCAGCAGAAGCTGGGCATCCAACTGCAGTCCTAGCAGCTGCATTAGACTTGGTGCATTGTGGCTGCTGCTGCTGTGCATAACTATGGTGTACTGCAGACAAGCAAAGGTGTCACCAAAGCAAAATGGTCAGCGAGGATGTAAGCCGTTCTGCAGCAGGTGCCACGGCTATACATGCATATACCATATAGGCTGTTGAGGAGCAGACATGTCGGTGCTCTTGTATGCAGCACTCTCATTACATTACAGCTGCCCGTAACAACCATCCCTGCCAGATACAATGTAGTGGCACAGGTGCTGCAGCTCTGTGCATGCCCACCTGTCGCCATCTGAGCCAAACAGGCACCCAAGCAATACTGGATGTGCCAACTACAGAGACCATACGCCACTTGACTGTGACGGGGTGCTGTCTTGAGGCTGGCGTGTGTCTCCATACATACAGAGAGCTGACATACAAAGCATCAATCAGCAGGCACCAAGCAGCAGCATGTAGCCACATCGTACAGCACGCGCACAGGCAGTGTGGGCCAGATATGCAAGGCTGACATGCTCCACATCCCACACAACAAGAAGCAGATCAACATCACCAGCAGCGAAGGCGGTCTGGCTGGGTATGTCAGCTACCTTGTCAGTGGTGTCAGTAACCCGGTGACTGTTGCTGTTGTAGGGTTTGCTCGTGAACTGTGATCTGACGTCTGAAAGCGAACTTGAATTGGTTCTCTCATCGCAACTGCAGTTGAAGCAACCCCACAGGCTCTGCACGTAACCTACGCAACAGAACGATGCAGACCGCGCTCCAAAAATCCGCTGCCCTTCGTGGCGCTGGTGAGCCAGTAGATATACACACCATCAATCTGCTACGTTGCAACCCTGGCAGTGGCCGGACGCGTTCGTGAACCTTCAGGTGCTCCTGCTCTGCTGTCCATACTCACCCCGCACTCACTCCGAGCGCTGGGGCTCCCTTGCTTCGTTCCTCTGTCAATTGCCTGCAGCTTTCAAGCCAGCAGGATGCACTGCTCCTCCAATCAGCAGGCGCGCAGCAGTGCGCGTGTGTGCAAAGAAGACAGATGCTGCCAGTGGTGACGCAGGTGAGGTTCATAGCTGATCACTTCACAGCAACACAGCAAAGTCAGAACAAATATTAGCCGCAAGCAGGAGTTTAAAAAAGTACCAACACAGCATGCTGTCCTGCGCATGGCGATGCTCGCTTGAACCGCACCAACAGGCTGGCCTGACAATCTGCCCTGCAAGTACCACACACAGCCGGACCTGCAGTGGCCCTGTAGCCAGCCCCAAACATCCGCACTCGCTAGCCACATCCTGGGTGACTCTGCATGCTTTTCTGCTAGTGTGCTGATGAGTTTTCACATCCTGCTGTCACCTCCTGCTGCAGATGTGGGCGCAGCAGGCCTTGCAGCCATTGCAGGAGGCCTGGTGGCCAACCCAGTGATGCTGTTCAGCGAGTATACGCTGAAGACCACAGGCGAGGGCATCCCACCAGGTCCTGGAGGGCTGTACGGTGCAGTGGAGGGCGTCAGCTACCTGGTGGTGAGGCCTGACTGCTGGGACTACGGCCAGGCAAAGCGTTGAATTCAGGAGTTTGTGCTGTCTCAGAGCAAGCCGCTTGCAGCGCAAGCATGGATTGAGACGTATGTTGCTGTCACAGCAGCGTGTGTTGACGCAGTGCACATATATGTCAAAGCTGGCAGCAGCATGCAGCGTGGGAACGCGGTGCCAGCCAACACCAGCCTTTATGTGCAGCCATCAACAGCGCTTAGTGTTATTGTCAGCGTGAACACGCTGCTTACATCTTGCTGAACTGTCGCCACGTGCAAACGTGCGGCATGTGCACTGCCATTCGTCATGCGCTCAGGTGCTGGGCATCATTGGCTGGTCCATTGCCACAAAGGTGCGCACGGGCAGTGGCCTGCCAGCCGGCCCCAGCGGCCTGCTTGGAGCAGTGGAGGGCGTCAGCTACCTGTCACTGCTGGGAGGTGAGACACGCGCCGGCCAGCAGCAGCAGGGTGGTGATTGCAGCACTGCTGGCAGCAGCGATGCAAGCAGCAGCACAAACAGCTACCAACTGCCGCCTGCTGGGAGCTGCGCCATGTGCCAGGTGGCAGCAACATGGGATAATGTTCAGATAACTCAGCAGCAGCAGCAGCAGCCCAAGTAGCAGCTGTATCTGTCATTGCGGGGGGGGTAAGCGTGCGGCAGATGCCAGCAGCGTATGCAGCTCGAGAGGCAACTGCAGGGGGGTGATCGTGCGGCAGTTGGCAGCAGCAGACGCAGCTCTAGTAGAGGCAGCTGCAGCTGGAACAGTAGCACCGCATGTGACATGCGTGCCCCTGCAGCAGCCTACACAACCAGCCAGCGAGCCGCGACGGCCCTTTACCTTGGGCAACAACCCCCCCCACCACCACCACCACCAATTCTATATGCTCTTGCACTACGCCTTGGCTTGCCCTTTGTCACATTGCTGTTGCTGCTGCTGTTGCTGCTGCAGCCATTGTTGTGTTTGGCCTCACATTCCTGGAGAAGGGTGGCCTGCCAGGCATCTTCGGCTGAAGGCATACTATGGCTGAGAGGCGGTGATGCGCTGCCAGCACGGTGCTAGGCCGCTTGGCTGAGATATCACGCGCGCTGTACACTATGGAGTCTTGCCAACAGAAGGCAGATACCGTGAGGCGCTAGCACTGCTGTTCATATGTTACATCTGTAAGCAATCTGGCATGGGTAACTTGCTGTATCAACATCATGTCTTATATATAGGCCATAAAGGAGGCTGAACAACTGCAAGCGCAGTGTGCTGCTGAGCGGCAGCAAGCACCCAGGCCTGACACTGGCAACCAACCTGCTACACTTTGCAACGTTCAATGGAACAAAACAAAACAACATGCACATAACATACCATCACTCACAACACGCATCTGCCATATGGTCGGTGACCACACTGTTATGTTGAAATACTCTTAGTCCCGAAGCACGCCCCCTCTTTCTTCACATCTCTCGTGCAGGGGCAAACAGCCGCCACGCTGCACACTACGTTGCTGTCAACTGGCCCGTTTATGCCACACCTGCTGGTGGCAGGAAAGACTTGAGCACCTGCTTCAGCATTGGCTCAGTCTCTGCCACCTTGCTCTCCAAGCACTGCGCTGTCAGCGTGTACAGCCTGTTATAACGCCCGTTATAAGCCAGCGCCACCATGGAGTACAGGTGGCGCTTGGGGCCTGGCTGCTTCTCTACGGTGTACTCGACGTAGTACATGTCGCGTGTCTCTGCTGCATCAAGCAGCTTTGCGATCTGGATGGGTTCGTCAGGGTTTGAACGCGCGCCTCGCACGCGCAGCAGGAAGCTGCGGTCCATGCTGTTGACCAGGTTGGTGCCAAAGGCAAACACATTGCCAAAGCTGCAGCAAGAAAGGCAGGGACACGATAGACGTGCAGATGCTCTGGTGCTGATCAGGCATAAGTAAAAGGGAGACACTGGGTGTTCCCTGCACGCAGTTGCTCTGCACGCAGTTGCCGGAGCTGTGATGCAGGATGCAGCAGCTGGCGCATGCTTTTGGCTATGTGAAGTGCAGTTGTGCAGGCCTTGTTCACCGACTTAGCAAGGCAGCCACAGGCAGTGCTCTGACTGCATGCACCTCACTACCGGTGTGATCTTGTGCATGACCAAGTATGAGCTGCCACTGGACACATCACAACCAGCAGCAACTGAGCAGCTGCAGCACCAGAGCATCTGCAAGCACGCACCTGCCCAGCTTGGTGAACTCAGCGCTGGTGTTGGTGATGGTGAGGGTGACGTTGGTCTCATCTGCTGGACCGTCTGCTGCAGCCAGGCACAATCAACAGATATGCCAGCCGTAAATGGACGCAGGCCCCTGGGGCCAACCGCTGCAGCATGCACCTGGCCAATGACCCATGTGTTGACAAGCTGTAGATAACATACATGAAATGCAGTCAAAAATCTATAGTATGATTGCAGGCATCGCACACGCATGGCGGGCTCAAACCCATGCATGCCCTTGCGCACCTTGTGGCTGGCAGTGATAGTAGAAGTTTCAACTGACTGCCTGGCATGCCATGCACAGCTTCCCGTGTTTGCCATGGCATTTGCCATACACGCTAGCCTAGCATGCATGGCAGCAGCTGCCGTGCACGTTGTATGCTCATACCTGCTGGGTACCAAGCCACGGTGCGCCTGGCTCCACTGGCTCCCTGGAAGCTCTTGTTGCCCTCCAGCATGGCCTCAGCCTGCTGCCAGTTGGCTGGCAGGGTCAGCTGGAACGCGTCTTCTTGATCCACATACTGCACTGCCTGACCAGCCACCGGCTCTGCCACTGCTGCTCCAGCTGAAAGCAGCACTGGAGCCAAGGCAATGGATGCCAGACCATCGCGCCTGCTGATGCTGCACTGCACATGACGCTGCATGGTGCTGTGGCTGCATGCATGGTGAGAGGGGCTTGCCAACTGCCTCGAACCGGCTCCAGCAACACGCCGTGAGGCGGCCTGCTGCTTCCTGAGGACCTGCATCTGTGCAATGAGCGATCAAAGTCTGGTGCAAGCAAACCACATACACTGAGAAGTTGGGTGACTGCTGCGGGCAACTCACTGACGATGCCTAAATATATGTCGAAAGAAGGATCGACGTTGCACCGTTCCATCAGCGCTGCGTTCGCTGCGGTGTCACATGTCACTCGCTGTTTATGACTTCCAAATGGTCAGTGAGCAGAGCAGTGGGTAAAAGTTGGATATGCAATCGTAGAGGAAACTTTAAGTTTTGAGCGTGCCTGTATGTGAATGACCGCTGACTGAAAACAGTGAAAACGGTGGTTGTCCTGACACAATACAATACAGTTTGGCCGGGATTTAAGCAAGGGTCAGATAAGCAATTCTACGTATTAAGCAAGCAAATGGCTTACAAGCAATCTCAGCAAGGGAAACACAGGTCCAGATAAGCAAAACTTCAACAAGCAATAAGCAACTCGTTGAACCCTCGCCCTCAGTGCAAATTGCTTAAATATGTCTGACCTGCACTGGCTCTGATAGCTAGATCTGGAGCTTTTGGCAGCTCATGAGCTGTTTTCTGGATCTTATTGGTGGACCCAGAGCCCAAACCGTGTCTGAGTGCACTGTTGTTGACACTGTGAGGCATTGCCTCGAGAAAACATGTCTGAACCGGCAAGCAAAAAGCAACAAAGCAGCTTCTCTGTTAAATCAAAGCAATGGCTTGTTACAGAGGCAAAGAAGAACCCTTCTGCCAAAGCAGCTGATTTGATCAAAGCTTTCAAGAACAAGTTCAACAGGGACATTGATGCCAGCCAGATTACCAAGTGGAAAAAGGATCCAAACATCTTTTCAGTGACAGGCAAGGCAGCTAAGACCACCAAGCACATCAAGCCCGCTAAGTATGTTGAGGTGGAGCAGGCAACAGTGGCATACGTGCAGCAGGTGAGGTTGGGCTAGGGGGGCATGTGTGAGCAGCATGCATTGGTGTTGCCATCCATGCAGCAGCTTAGTTTTGTTATGCTAATGCAGGTTGATGCTGAAGAAGATGAGACAGAGCAGCAGCCATGCCAACTTTATGCACCTATCACCTCAGCAGCAGCACACCAGCACGGCAAAAATTGCGCAATGTGTTGTCGTTGACTGATGCATCCACCAAGTTGTTGCGTTTTGTTTCTGATGATATTTGGGGTAGTAGGGGGGTGTGCCGAGTGATATCTAGGAGCATTGCTGAGTATCTTGTCCAAGCTTGGGATGTGCTTCATATTTGCAAACACAATGGAGCAGTGCTCCCTCTTTCTTCCGCTCCTGAGGGGCGCGGGGCCGATGGCGTTGATGCTATGGCTTAATGGGTAACATGATGATGATGATGACGACCAGCACGGCAACATGTTTGTGCGCTACCTCAGCGACCACCCTGATGATTTCAGTGCTGGGGATGTTGCAGCTGTCAGCATGCTGCTGGAGAAGGTGCTGCAGGTGCAGATTGCCAAGAAGAAGGACTCAAAGATAACTGACTTCTTCTCAGCAGCACCCCGTGCAGCAACACCAATTGGCAGTGCTGGACCAGCAGCAGCAGCAGGTGGACAAGAAGGCCCAGCAGCAGCTGGCAGTTCTGGGGGAGCAGCAGCAGCTGGTGTGTGTTCAAGGGAAGCAGCTGGGGATGCTGCAGATCCCATGGAGGTGTTCTGAGGGCATGTGTGAAAGTACTGTTGTTACCACGAGCAGTGGGGAGGTAATGTGGCGTGGGATGGTTGGATTTGGTCTGGAATCGTGCAGAGAGTTATCGAAATGTAACATTGATATATATACACCACTCGCATGCCCAAAATAGGGTAAAATGGGCACCTTTGTCATTAAGCAATTTCTTATTTAAGCAACTGTTTTGCTTGCAAAATGACCCTTGCTTAAATCCCGACCAAACTGTACAACGGACATCAGGTTACTGCAATCGGGACAATCTGTTGATTAAGTTGTTGTAGCTAGACGGCAGCACGGCTCACCATGCCGGCTGCAACAGCAGCAGCGCCAGACGGAGGAGCACCTGGTGGAGGCAGCTTTATGCTGTTGTCAGTGGGCCAGGTGAGACTTCTTCGCAACAGTTATTGTTGATCGGACATCGATCGTTATGATTAATTTGTGCATAGGGTGCCTGGTGACGAATCCCCCGCCTCATCAGTGTCAACTGCTGTCCTGGTCGGGCTGACATCCATCACTTGCCAGGTTGTGCTGCTCAATTGCACCCTGAATATCTTCTGCTACACTTACTGCAGGTCAGCTTTATTGTTGCCTACCTTTGGGCGATTGGGCTGTATGTATACTCAGTGGTACTGCACAGGCGCACCAGACCGCCGTCCACACTCTCAAAAGCTCACCTATCAGACCCAGACATAGAGAGCAAAGCACACCAAGCACTAGAAACAACTGCACTAGTAAATGGAGAGAAAGGCAGCAACGGGGCCAGCAGGCCAACAGGCATCCTGCAGGATTTCTGGACCACACCGCTGGTTAGGTGAGACGTGGCAGCAACAGCACGACTCACCAAAGCATTGCAGCCGTTTGTGCGGCAGCACCGCACGCCAGCTGCAGCCACTGTGACTGCTTTCAGAGCTGTTGAAGCTGCTTATGATGACGCGCTTGGTATCAAACCATACGTTCCCTGCAGCAGCCCGCTGGCATGCAGCCATGCTGACAACTCGTTGCCTGCTGTTGCCTATTGCAGGTGCATGCTTATGGATCAGCAGGCTATCATGGACTGCAGCGATACACTATTGCACTTGTGAGCATCAAGCTCGCCGGGCAGCTAGCAGCAGCTTCATCAACAGCTCAGGCTGGACTAAGGCAGCAAGACGGCTGTCAGATGTGTTGAGCTGCCACTGCACAGCAACCAAGAATTGCTACACAGCCATTGATATCTGTATCTGCATATAGGGGTGGCACGCCATGTATGCCCGCAATGACTCAAATACCTGCATGCAACCACAATACCTGCATGCAACCACAATACATGCATGCAACCACAATACCTGCATGCAACCACAATACCTGCATGCAACCACAATACCTGCATGCAACCACAAATACCTGCATGCAACCACAAGCGCTGATTGTCTGCTTTGCTTGGAGCACTAGTTAGTGCAGTAGTAGCAGTGCCTGTGGCGCTTGGGCGGCAGCATCAACTTTAAATCATTGACCTTCAGCTTCTGCTTCAGTGTCCCCTCACCATCTCTGTGCATGCCTTTGGTTAGTCGGGCGCAGTGCTAACATTGGAGCGCTCTCACCGCTGCCTGCAGGGTGGAGTTTGGCAGCATACTGGTGTGGTTCTTCATGTGTGACCGCACAGACATCTTCTGGCAGGCAGAGAAGGTGGGCAAGCAGCTGTAATGCCAGCAGACAGCAGCTGTTGACGGCCGGCAAGCAGCTCCACCAGAGAGCATACTGTATAACTGTGAGTCAACCACCCACACGATTGGAACTGGTGCCAGCAACCGACTGGCAGGAAGCTCCACTTCATGCTGCAGCTTGTATTACAACAGGCTATACGCTGTGCTGAAGGGTTACCTGCTACCACTGCACAACAAATGCCCGCCTGCTTGTTTGGTGCTATTGCAGTGGTACAACCGGGACTTGTTCTGGTTCCTGTTCCTGTGCCTGACGCTGGTAGCACTGGGCAGCTCGTTGCAGCCGGTACGCACGCCGCTGCTGCTGAACCGGCCACAGACAGAGGAGTGGAAGGGCTGGATGCAGGTGCTGTTCCTGCTGTATCACTACTTTGAAGCTCGTGAGCTGTACAACGCGATTCGCATCTTCATCGCGGGCTACGTGTGGATGACAGGGTTTGGCAACTTTAGCTACTACTACAGGACAGGAGACTTCAGCATTGGCAGGTGCGCTGATGCAAGGTAGCCAGGACAGCATAAGCAGCAGCAACATCTTGCAGCAGCAAGCAGCAGGGGTTGCTGCAAAGCTGCAAGGCAGCATGGCAAGGCAGCAAAACGCTTTGAGAAACAACCAGCAGCAAGCATGCGTCCGACTGTTGCGAGTGGCTGTGCCTCATACGCATACAGCGTAGTACTTGCGTGGTAAGCATGCTCCTGCTGAGTGTCCCTGTGCTTGCTGTGCTGCTGCAGGTTCTGCCAGATGATGTGGCGCCTCAACTTCCTGGTCATCTTCTGCTGCATAGTGCTGCAGAACAGCTACATGCTGTACTACATCTGCCCCATGCACACCATTTTCACGGTGTTTGTGTATGCCTGCCTGGGCATCGCTCCACAGCTCAACAAGTCGCCAGTCTGGATGTGGACAAAGTGAGCAGCCAGCAGCCAGCGCAGACCAGAGTGTTGACACCTAGCCAGACACATGTATATGCTCTGCGTGCTGTGCATCATTCTGCTCTTGACCTGCAGTATCAGGCATCAGCCAGTTTGCTGTGTGCAGGGAAGTGCTCTTACCACAATGTAGTGCGGCACAACGCAGCATACGGTGCAAGTGTTGTCCTCCGCTGCCTGCTGTTGTGCTGCGCTGTCCTGCAGGATCGGCATGTCCTTTGCCGCCATCTTTGTGCTGTGGGACATGAAGCCGGTCTTCTACGCGCTGTGGGCGCCGTTTGACTGGCTCGTGGGCTACACAGACCCACGCAAGCCAGGGGCAGACAGGCTGCATGGTGAGGCACGCCGCAATTTGATGCACTCAGCGTACAGCAGTTGGGTGCTGAGGCAACGACACTGGCGGGTGGCATCGGCTGGATCATGCACTGCAGGGGAGACGTTTGCCTGCTGCAGCAGCGCATGCAGGGAGCAGCATGTGACTTTCCTGTAAGCAGTACATGCATGGCAGTACATGCATGAAAAATGCTGCTGTGCCGCCACCAACGAGGGCCTTCCTGGCACTGAATGCTGCTGCTGTGCTCTGTGTGTTTGCTGGCTGTGCGCTGGCAGAGTGGTACTTCAGGTCTGGCCTGGATAGGTACATCTGGATCTGGGGCATGATTTGCGCGTACATCCACCCGCACTGCATGAAGCTGCTAAGTGCTATTGAGGAGCTGCCGGCATTCAGGCAGCTGACTGTGCGGGCGCTGGTGCTGAGTGTGACCGCGCTGCTGGGCTGGGTGTACTACGTGCACATCTACTCGCTGCCTAAGCTGGAGTACAACAAGGTGAGATGCAGGTATAGCTGCCTTGTACATTGTCGTCTTGTTTGAGCCAGCGGCTGTGCGGATGTGCATCGCTGCAGTAATGCCTGTGGTGGGCGTCACCACTAAACTATGTGATAACAGAAACCCCGCTGCACTTACTGCTGCGGCCGACATAGCACCTGCCATCTGCCTCACGCCATGGCTCACCCCTTGCTTATTACTACCGCTGGCATGCCTGCACTTTGTCCTGCTGCTGCTGCTGCCCATCCCCAGGTGCACCCGTACACCTCCTGGATCCCGCTCACGCTGTGGTGCGTGGTGCGCAACATCACTCCCAAGCTGCGCACCTACAGCATGCGGCTGTACGGCTGGCTGGGCTGCATCACGCTGGAGACGTACCTGTGCCAGTTCCACATCTGGCTGCACAGCGACATTGCGGATGGCCAGCCCAAGTACCTGCTCAGCCTGCTGCCCGGCTACCCCATGCTCAACTTTGCGCTCGTGACTGGATGTAAGTGTACTTGCAGTACGAGTTGCACTGTTTGTGTACCATGCCTTGCTGGGTACTGCTGGATCTGATTGCATACAGCAAGCCTGCTGTGCGCAGTGTTGCTTGAGCTCGTGCATGCAGCAGGCAAATGTGCGGCAGACGAATGCTGTGTTCAGGCCAGCTTTGCCAATGCGCATATGCCCACTTCAGCTGCAGAAGGATTGCTGAAATGTTCACTGAGTGCGCGTGTTGTTGCTGCTGCTGCTGCTGCTGCTGTTGCCGCGATCTGTTGCTGCTGCTGCCAACAGTGTACGTGTTCATCTCCAACCGTTTGTTCCATCTCACAAACGAGCTGAAGGACCAGATAGTGCCGCATGATGACAACCGCAGCTTGGCACGCAACATCATCCAGATGCTGCTGCTTGGGGTGTTTGTGTTTGGTATTGGCTGGATACTGGAGCGGACAGTAGTACTGCACATGATATAGGGGGCAGAGCCAGCATGCCCTGCAAGTTAGATAGACCTTTGTAGCAAATGAACTGACGTTGTACATTGCCAGCGATCTGGTGTCCTGCGATCCTTCCAAGTACAGCTAGTCCATCTGTATGGTTGCTGTCATCTGCAGTGTCTGGCTGCTGACAGCAGGGGCTTGTTGCCGTTCTGTGACCGCTGGTTCTGCGGGCATTGAGCTTAGTCAGTGCCCAGCAATGCTTGGTGGTGTGTGTGCTATTGCGGCAGGCTGCACAGTTGATGCATGCGGCACAGCAGTGCTCTCTGTTGCAAGCGCCATCGCGGTGAAGTTGCTGGGTGGTAGTGTCCAGGACATCTTGGTTGGAAGTGGTTGCTGCTAGGTACTGTTCTTCTGCCATTCAGATCTCGTGGCAGTGGCACAGATATGCCTGCGCGCCTGTTGCTGCACGTGCACGTGGGCCGCATTGCTGAGGATGGCGCATGTTCTTTGTGGCTGCCACTACGGCATGTTGGCCTATCTACACTGCACACTGCATGCCAAGTGCTGCCAAGTCTCACACTGTACACATGTGTACAGCCCTGGTCAGGTTGAGATTTCGCGGCAACGGCAGCTTGAGTTGTCTTACTGTTGGGCTTGCGCTGTGTGCACGGTAGCAGCCTGTGTGTGCGTGCCAGGCGACGTGCCGATTTGGCGCTCTAATCGAATGCACATATGCTTTATCTATTCAGCATGCTGTGCAGTGGGTGAGGCGCGGTTGCCGATGCCGAAAGGTATGGCTTACAAGGATTTATTGTTATTATTTTTAGCATGCTGTGCAGACGTCCAGATTGACACTGCTTGCCGTGTTGTAAGGATGCTTTGGCACTGCTGTTGCGTCTGGACCCGCTCATTATTGGATGACTCACTGCAGCAGCTGTGAATCGATTGATATATCAAGTGCCAGTCATCATGCAGCGGCGTCAGCAGCACAGACTTCATGCTGTCTGCATGAAGGCAAATCCCCATCAATCTACAGCATGCTCGGCGGCATTCAACGTTGCCACCCTGATGCCATCGCGCTGAGTGTTACACGCCATCGAAAATGCTTCGAACCCTGATCCAGTATGTCAGCCTTGGCTCCCACCTGCCATGCAGCCAAAACCACGGCGCCATGTCGGCATTGTTAGCATGACCAAAAATATCTGCGCCACTGGCCGCGCAGAGGTGCGTTTGAGGAACCGTGTCAGGTCACGCACCACTGGCAAAATAAACTGGAGCCCCAGTTCACTGAACAAGGATGCTGATTACGTATGCAGCAAGTGCCTTGCGGCAGACACATGACAAACCCTGAACAACAAAGTATGTTTGATCGGTGTTTATTGGGGAGCGTATGCTGTACGCTTCAAGATCAAACCATCTGCTGGCTAGCAGGATTCCAGCATGTTCAGCCATGGTGGCGGGGGCCCCATCTAGACATGTGAGTGCTGCATTTTGCTGCATGATCTTCAATCTGGCGTCCTGCAATCCTTTTTACAGGAACACCATCATCTGCTGTCTGACACAACATCAGCCTACACTCAAAATCAATGCTGTACCTGTGTATGCTCGAACTACGTACAAAGTATACTACTAGCTGAGTCAGCTGGCAGCTGGCATTCGTCAACCAGAAGCTTTCTCTGTTCACCACACGCATTGGCTCAGCTGGAACATCTGTTTAGCAGGCGGGAAACAGCCTGTTTGGAACAGCAACCTGCACAGGCACAATACCTATGCCATGGATCTGGCCCACCCACTCAGCGGTTTGCACTGAGCGGCTTGGCAAGCCTGGCCGGGAACAACAACACAGCAGAGATGCGTTGACTTCACGATGTGTGTTTGCCAACAGCTAGCTACACTCACAGTGTTGCAGCACTGCAACTGCGTATTGGATTCCTCTCCAGTGCGCAAACACATCTGCCTGCAGCTACTACACGTGCCTGAGGCCACAGCTGCTGCTTGCCGTGCATAAACATTCACTACTTTCTGTGAGCAATCAGGACAGGACCACTCCAGGAACACGCTACAAGATCACCGCCTCGCACAACCATTTCTCAAAAATATGTACTACAAAAACTATGTACTACCAAAATACGGGCTGATGTGAGTAGCGTGCATGCACCAACCAGAGTGAGACTATCTGCTCTAGGATCACACTGCCCAAGTTTGTTGCAACCGCTGACTTACGAGAGCAGTGAGTGCTGGCACAGCCCAGAACAAGGATGGGTCCACAACTACCAACTGCCGCAACCAACTGTGTGCAACAGCACCCAATGCGACTCCACTGCACAATTGCACAAAGTGCTGTATGGCAGAGACCACCACAGGGCATATGATGCATCAAAATCTACATGAAGGCAAGCCAGCTGGCCTGCATGCGGCCACAAGTTATCACTGTTACTACTAGTACTATGATTGCCACCACAATTCAGTGGATTCATACGCTGTTGGCATATGCCTAGGGGGTAGGTGCTGCCTCATCAACTGGCGTGGCGGCTGCAGCTACAACGGCCTCTGCAGGCACTGTGGCTGCAGCAGCAGCAGCAGCAGCGTCCGCTGGAACGGTAGCACCAGCCGCATCCAGTGCAGGCTCTGCCGGTGGCACTGTTGCAGCAGTGGTGTTTGTGGCGTCAGCAGGGGTAGGGAGAGCTGCAGCAGCAGCACCACCGGCAAGTCCATACATTGCTGCTGCCAGGTCTGCTGCTGTTGGACGCGGGAGGGGGGCTGGGCAAGGGCGCCCGGGGCGGGGCCTGCAGGGGCGCCAGGTGGAACGGGTGCTTGTTGTGCCTGTGCATGCTCCAAAGGACCTCAGGCAGCCTGTGCCGCAGTGGCTGGTGGTGGTGCCACACCAGCCCCGGCAACAGTGCACGGCACAGGCGCAGCAATGTCATCAGCTACACAGTTTCAAACGTTCCAGGAATCTACTGATAAGGTCAGTCGCTGTGCTGACAGATTCAGAGGCGAGCAAGTGGCGGTCACAGATTCAGCTCGGGTCGGCAGTAACGCCAACGTTGTGCTGCATACAGAGCTGCATGCGACATGCAACTTGCAGGGTTGTGCTGTGTCAAGGCGTTAGGGCCACAGCACTGTAACGGGCATTGCTGGTAGCAACCTTCAGGAGCAGGGAATCTAAGTGACTGAGCTAATAGCTGCTAAGCAGAAGGAGGATGTGCAATTGGATATGAAAGTGGTCAAACAATCCTGACGACTGTACGACTTGCGGCATGAATCTGGTGCTAGGTCAATAACACGTAGCGGCTGAGCACTCACCACTGAGAGCAGCTGTTTTGAGTGGTTGTAGACACGTCAGTGGCAAGGACAGGAAAGCAGCACAGGCAGAACACAGCGGGGTCAGTCACGTTCAATGCTGGCGCATGTGCCTTGCTATCAAGGTGCAGCTGCAAAGCGCATTTGCTGCCAGCAAGCTTAGGAGTTGCCAACTCTGCCCGGATGTGCCCCGACTCACACTCCAAGTCGAGCAAGGAGCAAGTGTCTGGGGCCACTGCTGACCGCTGCACGGGATTGGTGCGCTGATGAACAATGCCACTGAACTCTGTGATGTTAACCACGTTGTCCACCGGCTCAGCAACCTGCACCGTGGGCCTAACCCGGGAGCATGAGGAGCTGCCGGGCTCCGGCTGAGCTGACTTCGCGGCCACCTCAGCTGTTAACCTATCTAGCTCATTACGAAGTGCTGCGACCTCAGCTGCAGTCTCCTCCGCGCTCATTTCTCCTACACGCGTGCTGTCGTCCTGGTCGTTGGTGACAACTCCACTACGCAGCCGCATGTATTTCCAAATGTACAGTCAAACAAAAACGACTGATTGCTGCTGCCCGAAGGCATGCAATCTCTGTGGAGAAGCATTCCACAGTTATTCAACCTGCTGCCTGTGTGAGCTACCCTGACTGCGGCCATACACCGTGTTCAGTGGCTGAAGTTTACAGGCATGCACGATCATAGTTTGTGCCAGTATGTTACAAACAGCAGTGTGCACTGCCACAACCCGGCCAGCGCACAATCTGACACATGTATCTGTTCAAGTATATTCAGATAGCTCGGCAGCGCTACTGGCAGGTGCTCAATGTATAATATACGGTGCATGTGCGCTGCTGTGTGAAACTCTGGCTGATTATTTGTCGTGGCAAAGTGCAAGGAACTCACCATTGGCCGCCAGGGCAGCAGGTGTTGCTGTGGTTAGGACCACAGCCGCCACCAGCAGCAGCAAAGCGGGTGCATGTGCTGGTTGGTGGGGGGATGGCTGGGTGTGGGGTGGCAGGGGGAGGCGCCACCGGGGAGGAGCAGTGGTGCCGCAGTGGGAAGTGGTGGTGCCGCACCAACCCCTGCAGCATGTGAAACAGCAGAGGCAGACAAGTTGGTACAGTGCCGGCTTGCAGAAGGCAAACGCAGGCGCAGGACTGTGCAAAGTAGCAGTTGCAGCAGTTCTACTGTTCAGCACTTCTGCGGCTGCAGACAGCTCCAACTGCAGCTTGAGTGTGCAATAGCAGCTGCCCTGCTAGCGGTGTCGACAGTGTGTTCAATTGTGCACATGCCATTAGTAGAAGTTGCTTGCCTGTCACACAGCTCTGCTCTGCTGCCCGTCATTTACTCACCACTGAGAGCAGCTGTAGAACCATACCAACCACGAGGCAGCACAGCAGCACAGCGCAAGGGGAGCAGCAGACACGTGTCAGCAAGTCCACGCATGAGTTGGCACCACACTCTGATAGAGCAGCTGCAGCAATCATGGCACTGCCTGTTAAGTTAACATGACTCTCACGCATGACAGCTGTCCTGCTTCAGTGTCACTACACCAATCAACAGCGACTGTAACATCCTGCGCAAGTGTGCAGCTTGGCACCAAAGGTTTGCATTCAGCATGCCACATTGGCAAAATGCCGGCTCTCTGCAGGTGAGCCGAACCATTGCACATGCTCACCACTGGCCAGAGGGGCAGCACACGCCGTTACCGCAGGCACCACCGGAGGCTGCAGTGCTGGTGCACCCGGTGCTAGGTGGAGGAGTGGCAGGGGGCGGGGTTGCAGGGGGCGGGGTGGTGCCAGTGCCAGAAATCACAATGTCAGCACCTGCGAAAAAAGAGCAAGCCAGCAGCAGCCAGTGTCAGTCTCCAAACTTTTAAACAGCTGTACTGCAGGCAGCACGTGCACACATTTTGTTGAAGCTGGATGATGTAACGCGCTACCCCTGATTGCTGACTTAGTGATGTACACGAAGCTATCTCAGTCACTGCATACTGCACTGCACAGACCGTCATCCCACTCACAGTTGTGGAAGCGCTCGCCGTTGCCGAAGGTACTGTCGGAGCGCATGTTACACGGGGACATGGTGGGCGAAGCACCAGTCACGGGGTTGCGCAGGCTGGTGTAGTCCAGACCATTGCCGCGGCACTGTGCGTCATTTTCGCAGGGCATCGTGCAGGAGTTGAGGGTGAAGTATTCCTGCAGAGCAAAGGCTCCGTGCCAGTGGCAAGAACAATGGAGTTGAGAAGGATACACCTGCACGTCGAAGAGCTTCTCTGCTACTTACCTGGTGGCAGCACACTGATATCAGGTCAATCTGTTGGGGTACAGCAGCATTGTGACACAAACAGTGCCGGCACATCCACGTCCAGACCATGGTGCTCAGTTCCATGCGTCCCTACAGGTGCCTGACTTGTCAACCTGACAGCAATGAACTTTGTGCTTGCCGATGCCACCTTCATGTCAAACCGGGTTCAAAAGATGCACACACGGCTGAGCATGATGCTGTACACACAGCAGTGCAGGGCCTGCCCTTGTCACCACTCACCGACTGCAGCACGCAGCCACTGGCGCAGTTGACGTTGGATGGGATGATGTACTCAGGGGTGGTGAAGTCGCCATTGCCCGCCATCAGGATGTAGCTGCGGGTGCCGAGGCCATCCGCCCTGCAGCAACGGCAGCAGCAGCAGCAGAGCAGCAGCAGCAGCAGGAGCAGAGCAATGAGGTGCGACCCAGGCCTGTGCGAGCCCATCAAACGTTTTTTGTTGGCATGCAGGCAGGTCTCAGCTGGTGCCCTCCCAACAGCTGCCTGCTCCAAATTGTACAGTGGCATTGTGACAACTCAACCGCTTCAATGCTGACAGCACCGTGCTGTGGCGGCCATACACGTGTACAGCATCCAGTGTATGATGGTGTCAGCCTCCAGGAGGGTGACCCCGGCGTTGGGCCAATCCGGAGCATAGTCACCTGTGATGCATCCCAAAGAGCAGTATTCAGGCGTTGAGCAGCACGACATAACGATATGGGTGGTCTCACCTCCTCAGGATGTTGGCATCGAAGCATGCCTGGGTCAGGCCAGTGCGCTGGCCGCAAATCTTGAATGTGAAGAAGCCGCCATGGTTCATTGACACCTGCAGGTGCAGAAGGTGGGAGGGGCACACCGGACAGTTCCTCAATAGCGGAAGAGTTTGCTGACCTGCATAGTTTGCATGGCATGCAGCACTGCAGCTCAGGTCACACGTCGTGCTCCGCCAGCTGCATGTATGGCAGAACACCTGCTGTCACCGCTGTTGGTGAGCAGAGCATGCTGTTGCATCTTGTGATTTGAGTGCATACACGCATATGCTGATGCAGGTCCCCTGACTCCTGCCTGCTGCAGCATGCTTGAAGCAATGTGAGGCGGTGCTTAGTGCTTGGTGCTGCTGCCCACTCACATGCCACCTGAACCTGACACGCTGCCCTGGAGAGAATGTTGCGCTCGAAGAAAGGACCTGGTTGGCGAAGTAGGTGGTAAGGCTTGTGTCTCTGATGTCTTGGAATGGGTCGCCACATACACCTGTGATAGTGATACAGCAGTCGAAGGTAGCAGTGAGCAGCAGCAGGGGAAGCCGTGCAGGAATGATTTATCTGATCAAAGTGACATGGCAGCAGGTCGCAACAATGCAGATTGGAGGCGCACAACGCTGCAGATACGACGAGAAATCTAAGGTTTCTGGTCAAAGTATTTCAAGTACACTGCATGTGCAGGTGCACGACTCCGCGACAGCAGCTGCGTTTCCGAGCATCATCCGCTGGCAGCAGGTCTTTGCTCACCCGGCTGAGGCAATGAAGGAGTGCGTGGGATCCAGGCAGCCATGCCGTTGCCGTTCATCCGGTTGTACTGCAGCGGTGCTGGCGTTGTACTCACAGCGTTGAGGCGCGAGTTTCGCGACTCGGGGAAGGCGAGCCAGCCATGTCCCTGGGCGCTGGCAAAGCACATGGCCAACAGCAGCAAAGCTGCCAGTGTCGATCTCATTGTCAAGACACCGCTACGCTGGGAACCTGGTGTTGAACTGAGCAGTCACCGAGTGCAACCTGCAGGGTAATTACCCTGCAGGGTTGTAACAGCTGTTAGTGACCAGTGATCGTGCAGACGAGCGTTGTGAAGCAGACTGGGTAGCAGCGGCCTTATATAGCCTCGAATGCATCGTAGATGTGTTCACATGTCTGTTTGTAGCCTCCCTGTTGGTGTAGGTGGTATTGGGACTGGGACTGGGACTGGGAAGGATGAAATGTGACAGGATCTGCAGAAGCAGCGCTGATGTTGCCCATCCAGCTGGAGCCCGTAGTGTGCATAATGCTCACACAAATGCAAACTTTAAGTTCGACGTACGATGCTTCGAGTAAACTAGTACAGCTTGCATAAGCCTTGAATAGCGTCATTACGATCAACCGCCTGTTGGCACCGTCTGGGGGGGTATGGTCACCGTCGAAATGAGCGATAACGTATATCAAACTTTTTTATGGCATCCACTGACCGTAAAACGCTGACGGGGACGCTGCGGCCTTCGTGGGGGCAGCTGCTGTCGCAGAGTATGTTGCCCAGCAGCACCAGCTCGGTGACAGCCAGCCAAGGCTACTATAAATGTTAGTGCTACTGTATGCATATGACATGCAAGTACAGTAAGCACAATGCCAAAGCACTTGAAAGGGACAGAAACAGGTCATGACCTGTTGATCAGCAGGCAAGCAAACATCCTGCTCGCAGCAGTAGCATTATTGGCAGCTAACAGAGTGCAACAATTGAGCACCACCAGCACAGCCGACAGTGCAACAGCGCCCAATTTTCCCCGCTGTGACCACTCATAAGGCACTGCGCCACTGTCCGGGACGTGCTTTGGCTTCCAGAAGCGGCCGGCTGAAGCGGCTTCCAAAGCCAGAAGTGGCACTGGTGATTCAAGCAGCAAGCTGGCAGGACATGGCAACAAACGTTCAAGCGGTTTACATATCACGCGCTATTTGAGCTGCACCTGCACCAGCTGACGGGCGGCACCTGCCTGCCCATGCTCGTTGATGGCGTCATCCACCCACTCAACACTACCTGCTGCACGCTCACGCTGCTTGATCTTGCCCCGGTTGCTGCCAACAGCAGCTGCAGCAGCACTTGCACTTGCTGGACTTCTTGCTGCCGGCGTGACACTGAGTGCTGTTCTTGCTACACCAGCTGCTGGCCTGGCCGGCTTGAGCCATGCCCTGCGCTGCTCTGCTGCAGCCCTGCCCTGCTGCAGCTCCTCCTGCAGCACTTCCTGCAAGCCAGGGTATGCTGTGCGAGCGTACCCACGCAGCTCACACTGGTACCTGCGCTCGCTGCAGCTGTCACGCATTGACTGCCGCAGCTGCTGCTCGTCTGCCCCCGCGTCAGCAGCCTGCACTGCACGCATCAACGCAGTGTGCAGCAGCGACTGCACACGCACACCTACGGAGCTGCGCTGCTCCAGCCACTGCAAGCTCATAGTGTGGTGTACAGAGGCGCTGCCTGCTGCCAGCTGCAGCCGCAGCGCCTTGCGCTTCAGCTCGCAGTAGCGCTCAGGCGCTGCTAGCACGTTCCGCACTGCATGTGCCAGCAGCTGCCGCAGCGCCTTCTTGCGTGTCGGCTGGCCATCTGGTGGGCTGTTGATCTGTGCCTGCAACCTGCTTGCCATGCACTGCTGCTCCCAGCACCGCAGCTGCTGCTTGGTGCGGCGCAGCCAAGGCAACCCCTGCAGCACTGCCGCTGTGATGTCGCACTTGGTTGCTTCTGGCAGGCCAAATGGCATCACCCCGCTGCGTATCATCTGCTGCAGTGTTCCTACACGCGCCAGTGGGCTCTCTGTCTGCTGGAGCTGCCGCCACTCATCAAGCTCATCTATTGTAGTGCCAGGGTCTGCAACTGCAGATGCTTGTTGACTATGCATGGACTTGCTGGTGTGGGGCCCTGCCTTCTGCTTCTCCTGCTCCTGCTGCTGTTCTCCGACTTGGATGAGGTGCAGGGTGCCCTGCAGGTAGAACTCTGCTGTGATGCTGCTGTCCTGCAAGGCCTGCTTGTCCATGGCCTTCTCCTCTGCTCGCTGCTGTGCCCTGTCCTCTCGTTCTGTGATGGCAGCACTCTTGATTGCTGTGTCAATAGCTGCCTGCACTGACTTGATGATGCTCATCCTGTGGTTCTTGTCACTGCACGATCAAAAAGCATGGTGTAGCAGTGAGAAACAGCATGTCAGGCAGTCAGGTGTGCATATGTAACCATCCTGCAAGGAACTTTGTTAGCAACCTGCTGCATACTTGCCAACTGACATGTGGACGCCATTGCCACTGTATAATTTGTTACAGCAGCACACTTGACTACCAACATGCACGAGCTTGCCGCACCTCTCCACTGCTGCTTCGCATGCGTCCTCCTTGCGGGCCAGGTCTGCCCCTGCAGCGGCAGCTTGCTTGCAGGTGTAACCCTGCCATGCAATCCGCAGCTTGTGCTCCTCTTCCAGCACACGCAGCAGCGCAGTGTGGGTATGCAGCTCGCCTGCAGCAGCCACTGCATCCTTGCATGCCCTGTCTGCTGCTGCGACTGCTGCACCTGCCCTCTCATGTGCTGCAGCAGCTGCTGCTTTGCAGCCTAAACGTGCTGCCAGCGCTGCCTCTGCCTTGGCAGCAACTGCTGCTGCTGTAGATACCTGCACAAGCGCTTTTGCATGTGCTGCCACCTGTGATAGTGCTGCCATGTCCTTTGGAAGCTGAGGAGGGTGCTTGATGCGAGTGAGGATGTTGCTCGTGCGCAGCTGCTGGCTGTCCTCTGCTGCTCTTGGTAAGGCCACAGACCTGGTGCTGAGCAGGTACTTGACGCGCTTGCCACGGTTCTGGTGGAGCTCATTTGGTGGCCTGATGCCCCTGCCCAGCATCAAGTCGTGTATGAAGCTGGTGCTGTACTCTGCATTATTGCGAGGCAGCTGGGCACGCAGCTGCTCATCAATATGCAGCTCGAAGGTGGGGGCCTGCTTGGTGCTGAAGTTGGTGATGAGCTGGTGGCTGTCATTGCTGAACTGGCTGACAACAGAGCAGGTGTCATCCTCATCTGCTTGCTCATCCTGCTGCTCTTGGTCTGCTGTTGATGCTGCATCTTCCGACTGCTGGTACTGTGCAGCGTCTCCTCCTGCTAAGTGCTGCACGCAACAACATGCAGGTAACGTTGAGGTGCCTCAGGCACTTATTGCTCCTTAATTTCTCAACAATTGCGTAGCTGCCAGTGCCGATGCATCAGCGCTGATGCAGGTGTGGTTGCTGCTGTAGCTGATGAGTGCCTGGTTCTCACAGCAGTGCACCTGCTCCGCCATGCCAGACCTGCGTGGCTGCATGAGGCTTACCAAATGTGTTTGTTGTGGGCTACGGCAAGGACTGCAGTGCTTCTCAAGCCTTCCCGCCACCCCGCCATTGTTGCCACATGTGGACGTGAGCATCGCTCGCCCTGCTGGAGCTGCACGCAGTAGACACTTTCGAATGCCGGTTGAGCTCCTCTTCTGATTCTGACCGTCGTTGTGCTTTACACTGTGCTGTGCAGTGCCGAGCCACAACAGAACACACGATTATCCACCTCCTGACACATACATGCGGTGCGAGCAGTTGATTTGGCACGTACAGAAATACAGAGCTGCAGCGTATTAGTGTGTGAATATGCAAGCATTGATGCACAATTGTGTGTGCAACGTGCAAGGCGTGCAAATTCAAACCCTGTCATTTGACAGCTGCAGTTTGATCCTGGCCCAGCCGGCAGTGTTACCCCTGCATCTGGTCTTGACCGAAGACATGCAACTTTGCTTCTGGATTAGTGTCAGCGGTTTACAGTGGAAGACAGAGGTACAGCTGTGCAGCTGGCAAGCCTTGCCCTTGTGGGGAGGTACACAAAGATCATGATCACACAAGTGCGGGTGCCGCAAAATGACTGCCCCTCTTTATGGACATCCTACCTAATGAACCCTGGTATAAATTTAATGAACCCTGGAATCTGCCGTCAGTGACATAACCCCAAATGCGAAATGTCTAACACATCTGCAAAAACACATATGAAGCTCTGCACACTGCCGACGTAGCAGTAGTACTGCTCCGTCCAGGCAAGCACTGGCACTGCTTGACAGGAACACATGCTTCGCATACCCGCATTGCCAATCCTCAGAGGATACACATAAACATACTTGGCATGTTGCAGTGCCTGCCAGGCACCCAGCCTGACGTACCGACACACCAAGTGTTTGAACACCCCACGATGTTGACCACTACAGCTGCGACTCAAGCATACCTAGCAGCCCCCTTCTTCCTGCGCACAGGACCACGAGTCAGCTCTGCCAGCTGCTGCTCGTGTGCCAAGCTGGGCTGTGGGTCAAGGCCATGGTGAGCTGCAATGCTCTGCCACATAGCCTGGAAGTCCTGCGGTTCATCTGCTGCCGGCTCCTCACTTGCAGGACAGGCAGGCGATGCCATGCCATTGGCTTCTGCTGCTGCCCCTGGGCCTGATGCTGGTGTCAAGCCAGGTGCTGCTGCCACGCTACTGCCCTGAATGGCATTCACAGCAACACTCCTTAGCATCTGGGCTGCTGCTCTAGCGGCAGGCGTCAATCCTGCAAGCTCTGGCGAGGAGCAGCGCTGCAATGCTGCGGCCAGCTGCTTGGGATCACCAAAAGACCGTGCAGGCTCAGCACCATGCATCATCGCTTCTCTGCCGGCAGCAGACTTGCGCTGTGCGATGTGCAGCAATGACGACCCACTGCGCAGCCTACTCACAGGTTCCATGTCTACCGCAAAGTGCAGGATGCTGCTGGGTGCTGTGCTGCTGACAGGTGAGCAGACATCGCTGCTGCTGCTGCCCTTGCTGCTACCACTGGTGCTGGCAGCACTGTCCCTGCGCGTCACTGTGCGTCGCAGGCGTTCAAACAGTCCACCAGCACCCAGCTGCTGCTGCTGTCGTTGCTGCTGCTGCCAGAGCCCAGCAGCTGCCTGCTCCTCCTGGGCTGCCAGTGCTGATGCACTTGCTGTCCTGCTGGCGAGTCCTAGCCTGCTGGCTGCCCTAGGAGATGGTGCGCGTGCTGTGAAGCTGTTGTTGCTTGCTGTCACTGGGTCTGCTGCTGTTGCTGCTGCTGCGTGTGGTGATGACATGCTGCTGCTAGCTGGGCTTGCTGTCTTGCTGCCACGCAGGGCAGCTGAGTCCACAACAAACCTACGCACAGATGCCAAAGCAGACCCCACTGTGCTGCCATGAGACATAACACTGTTTGTTGCCTTGCTGCTACACGAATAGTTGTAGCTGCTGCAGCTGTTGGTTTCCAGCGATGCCTCTGTGTACCCGCTGGCATCTGAACGCATGATACTGCCTGGGCTGAGGCTGTGCGTAAACACACTACTGCCGTCATTTTCTGGTGTGCTAGCCCTGCTGCTGCTGTGCCCTGATGTCTCCGTTCCCGCAGGGGAAGCTGGCCGCATCCCTGCATCTGGTAGCACACCAGGGCTACCGCCTGCTGCAGCAGCTGCTGCAAGTTCTGCAGCCTGCTGCTGTTGCCGGCGCTCCTCCTCTGCTTTCTTCTCCTGCTGTGCCTTGTTGTAGTGCTTTGCTGCTGCAAGCCCCAGCTGCCTCAGCCCAGCAGGCCAGAGGCGCGCTGTACGCATCGGCTGCAGGTACTGCTTGGAGGGCGCTGACATAGCATTCCACACCTTGCACTCCACCAACAGCTGCCTGCCCTCCCTGACCCTGTCCTTCTGCCACAGCTGCTGCTCTAGGCTGCTGCTAGTACGTGCTAATGGCTGGTCCTCCCTTGCCTCCCTCTTGAGCTGCTCCAGCAGCTCAGCAGCTTCATCGCTGCTGCTGTCCTTGCTAGTCCACAGCAGCGGCAGCTTGGTGACTGCTGTGCTCAGCAGCTCCCAACGGCTGATACCCTGCTGCTGCTTGGTTTGCAGCAGCTTGACAACACCAGAGATGCCCACAGGCTCGTTGTAATGCTCCTTGAGCAGCGCCCACTCCAGTGCCATCATCACCTCCTCATCTGTGTACTGCCGCTGTAGCGCTGCTGGCAAGCAGCTGCGCTGCTTGCGGTCCTCAACTGCCTGCTCGCAGGCCTGGCGCTTGCTAAGCTGAGGGCACTCAAGCATGCTGTGCTGCTGTGACTGCTGGCTGCTCGCTGCTGCAGCTTCCTGCAAGATGTCTATGGCCTCTTTGCTGTAAGCAGCTGCTGCTGCTGTGCGGCTGTTGGCTGGCAGCTCATCACTGCACACATTGACCCCACAGTTGGTGGGCTTGTGGCAGGCCTTCACTATGCTTGTGGCACCACAAGCTGCCTGCCGCGCTGCTGCGCATGCTAGCTGAGCCAGCTGTTGGGCCTCTTCCTTGTCTGCTGCACTGTAGGTTTCATCCAAGGCCACGATGTCTGCCATGGCTTGCACCCTTGCTGCTGTCCTGGCTGCTTGCACTGCTGCCTGGTATGCCTGGTCTGAGATGCTGCTGCAGGGGTCCCTGCTGTCAAGGGGATGCTGCTCACGTACTGCGTCGCGTTGGCATGTTTCACTGTCCTGGCTGTCCTGCTGCTGTGGCTGGTGTGGTACATAGATGACCTGCTTTTCTGCGTTGCAGGGATCCTGCAGGACAGCAGGCGGCTGGATGCCCCACATCTGCAGGCACTTGCACACCTCGCTAGCAGTAATCCTGCGAGGCTTTGAGAGCTTCATATGCTGGTGTTGCTTTGTGCGGCAGCCCGGGTCTAAAGCAGGGACATATGCTGCCAGCTGCTTTGTGAGAGGCAGCTCAATGATGTCCTGCTGAATGGTGATGGGTTGCCTGGCATCAAACAGGCCAGGTGGGGGCCAGTTGAAGGTGAAGGACGACTTGGCTGCCCAGTGTGGCTTACGGACGCCATCACAAGGACCTGAAGGACAGCGGACAGAGACACAGAACAATTTTTTAAAATTAACCAGCATCAGCTTGCAATTGAGCAGCTTGGGTTGTATACCACGTCAGGCAGCAGAGGTACATGGCAGCATCAGCAGAACAGCAGCAGAGGTGTACAGCTGAAGCTCACGTGCGTCCACTGTGTGCACCGTGGCAGCTGTCGCTTCCATTTTGGCAGCTAGTAGTGTTTTAAAGACGATGAGTGCTAAGACTCGCGGCGAGCAAGCATCGGCACCAAAAAGGCGCGCATCTCCTTGTCGACGCCTATGCTCGCCTTCGTGATTTTCGGGTGCAAATGAAGTGCTTCAAGCAATAGCCTGAAAACATTCAACCAATGTCTCAGTGGCCGTCTTAAACAAACTTCAAACAAAACCCACAACCCTACCTGACCTGGTTGGTTAATGAGTACACCCACCTGATCTACTTGAACTGCTGATGAGAAGGCTCAGCACTGTTGCTACGCCCACCGACCAACACCTGCAATGCAGACTTTAGCCGCTGCAGGCCCAGCCCCTCCTTGGCTGACACAGGCATGATGGGCAGGTTGGTGGCCGCCTTCAACTCCTGCATCGCTGCAGCAGCTGCTGCAGGTTCCAGTGCATCCAGCTTGTTTGCAACCAACACCATGGGAAGCTGCAGTACGCTGGCATCAAACCTCGCCAGCTCCTCCTGCAAGCAGCATTGGGTGTACCGAGTGAAGCACTTGTCGCTGTTGCAGCCACAGCTGCATCGGCTAGCTAGCTATAGCGCAGGATGCCAGCACGCAGGTGCATGCACCACATGCTTACACAACCAACTGCAGCATGCATATACTGTTTTTGTGCATGAAATCACTGCACAGTACCTATAACCCGGCAGCCGCTCTCACCTGCAGGATCGCCAACTGCTCTTGTGGCGTGTGAGGCACCAGCTGCTGCTCCTGCTGCTCATTCCCACCAGTCATGTCTAGCACCAGCGCCAAGCAGCGTGCCCGCTGCAAGTGTGCAAGGAAGTCCGTGCCCCTGCCCTTGCCAGTGTGTGCCCCAGGCACAAGCCCAGGCAGGTCAGCAACAACCAGCCGCTGGGGGCTGTCTCCAGCAGCAGCACCAGCACTGCCAGCTGCAGCATCACTGGCAGCAGATGGTGGTGGGGCTTCATGCTGGTAGCGAGAGGTGCTAACTGCTGCTGCAGCTGCTTCAGCAGCTGCCATGGGGTCTGCTGGAGCAGCCTCTGGCGCTGCAGGCTTTCCTTGCGCTGAGTTGAAACTGCCATCAGGGCTGCTAGGTGAGCTGCTGCTGTCTGGTGCTGCATCGTCTGTTATTGTGCCCAGCTGTGGTCGAAGCGTGGTGAAGGCATATGAGCCAACCTGAAGCAGCACAGGCAGCAGGCGGAAGAGACTGCATGGTCATGAGCCACACATCATCATTGAGCATGGTCACCAGCGGCCAGCAGCAGGGCGCACTACAGTACGCAGTACACTGCATGCCCATGTGCTGCTTGTATATTTTCCCGCCGGATCCGTGTGTCTACTGCCATGCATCCACAACCCAACGCTTGGTGCGGCAGCCGTAACAACACAGCACACGCCCAGCAACCGATGCTAGGGCTACCCTGTTCACCTGTGCACGTGCATGTGTCAGAGCAGCAATGAGCGAGCTCTTGCCAACATTGGGCAGCCCCACAAGCACCACATCAGCTAGCAGCCGCAGCTTCAACAGCAGCAGCACCTGCAGCAAGAGCCACACGACAACCATCAAAAGCACCTCGCTATTCTCTTTGCTCAGCAGTGCATGCAGCTATACTGCCCTCCACAGTGCGTACGTGCACCGCGTGCAGAGGTACAAGCCTGCAGCCGCTGCCAACACATACTGCCGCTGCCAATACATACAGCGCAGCAACAGCTATGTTCAGCACTTCTGGCAGAACCAAACGCAGCAGCAGCGCCCGCACCTCTTGCCCAGGCTGCCCATCGCTGCGTGCCCTGCTGGCTGGGCCGTACGGCTTGCTGGGGCTTGTTGCGTTGCCGCGGCCGCCCTTGCCCCCCACTGCAACGCGCAGCGTCTGGCCATCTCTGGTGAGCTCACCCAGCAGCACTGCCTGGGACTGCAGCACTGACCAGACCTGCAGCAGCAGCAGCAGCAGCAGATGGAACCACGGCCAGCAAAACATGCACATGAGTGCGCCATTGGCGGCAGCACGTACCACCTCCACAACGGCCCCTGGCACTACTCCCTGCAACACGCAGAACGCGAACTGGCGTGACAACAGCATGGGTAGCACTGTGCAGTACTGCTGCCTGGCGCTCCCCTAAACCCCTAATCAACCACCCCCACCTGCTGCTTGGTGAACTGCCGCTCAGCTTCCATATGATCCATCCAGCTAGCTGCACCTGCTGCTGCTGCTTCATCTCCTGCTGCTGGTGGCAGCACCACCCAATCATCATCATCATCATCATCATCATCATCATCATCATCTGAGAGCGGCTCTTCATCACTCAATTCATCTGCATCCCCATCATCATCATCTTGGTCACTATCTGCATATTCAGCAGCTGCTGCTGCTGCTGCTGGGTCCAGCATAGCTGCGTTGTGGCGCAGCAGCTGCTGAGGTGTGGGTAGGCTGCCATTGTTCAGCAGCCACAACTTCTCTGCATTTGTTAGCAGCCGCCGGCAGTTGAGCAAATCGTCATACAGCGCACCAGCATGACCATCTGCATCTGCTTCATTAAAGATAAGCTGCTCTGTACCAGCTGCTGCCGATGGTGCTGCAGCTTGCACGCCATGCTGCTGCTCCTGCTGCTGCTGCTGCTGCTGTAAACTGAGTTCTGGGAAGAGCTTGCGCCTGCCTGTGCTGCTCGTTGTACTGCTGCTATGGCTTACTGGCTGAGGATGGCTAGCTGGCTGTTGATCAGCATATGGAAGAGTCTGCTGCTGCTGCTGCTGTTGCATATGCCGTCTAGCTACAGCTGCACCCACAGCAGCTGCTGGTGCTGCTGCTGCCATTCCTGGCAGTGGTGTCACTCCATGCGGCACTGCTGTGCTGCCTGGTGCCTGCCGCATCTCAACCAGCTGCCAAACTAACGTCCCAAGCGGCACATCCACCACTTTGTCTGCACCCCTTCTGCCTTCCATCCACTGCTTGCCTCCGCTGCCGCCCCTTGGTGCCTCAACATGCATGGGGATGCTGCCTAGGCCTGTCAGCTGCTTGCTGGCCCGCAGGATGATTGCACCTCCTGGGGCACCATTGCCGCCAGCAGCGCGAGGGTGGTGGCCTACACAGCAGCAGCACATGGGGCAGAGACAGTAATGAGCTTCGGCGACAGATGCATGAAGCCAGGTCATTGGTATCAGGTGAGCAGGGTGGCAGGTGCTGCAACAGTGGGAGGCTGGGGCACTGCTAGTGCCCAGCTGCATGAGCAGGGCAGCTGATACCTTAGGCCGTTCCACTACGCTGTTGTAGTACTGCACTGTAACAACCGGTGCTGCTTGCACTGCACATGCTCTTACTGCAGTGATTGCTCAGGTCAACAGCTCTACATATAGCTGCTACTAGTCAACACTACTAATCCTGTCACACATGCTGCATATGCCCATCACCTATGCGTCCAAACAGCGCACTGGCACCGCCACCGCCATGGCCTCCCTTTGCAACCACCCGCAGTTGGTCAACAAACTTGACCTTCTGGCTGATGGGAGGTTTCTTGTGGTTTGTCACAGCTGACAGCCATGCAACACAGTGACGCAGCAGCTGATGCTGATGCTGCCTAGGGCTCAACAGCATTGTGGCTGGGTTGGAAGGATTGTGGCATGGGCTGAACAGGCAAGCAGCGGGTCAGCGTGCCAGAGCGAGTACGAGAGCTAGCTGTTCATCATGTCTGCATGAGTGCTTGTTGCGGGCAGGAGGCTATTGAAACGAAAGGACAGAAGGTAACCGCCTGACAGCAGATCCAATGGAGTGCTGACAGCAACAGCCCGCCAAGCCAGCCCACCAACTGTGTTATGAGCAGCTGAGAAGGCACAGTAACCTGCTACGTACTCCCGGTGCCTGGCCGTACGGGCGATCACGTATCACAGCGGCATTTGAAGCTCGTACAAAACTGTATTGCGGCGTGTCTTTGCTGCAAGCGGGTAGCATTGCAAGCACGTGTTCGGAGTGTGACTTCTGTGCCTGGTGTTTCACTTACTCTTTGCTAAAGGGTTATTAGGTATACAAGGAGACTCTTGGTTGATCAAATGGCTGTGAACATCACATGGGACATTGCATACACAGCCTGTTCCAGCAAGCAGTTCGCGGAGAAGCTTGCAGCAGCAGGGTCCTACCCGTCGCTTGAGGCGTGCGTTGCAGCAGCTCAGCGCATATGGTGGAACGAAGTGGACGTGCAGGGCTGGTTGGAAGCATTTGCAGCACATCCTGAGATTGGTGATGCAGGTGAGGGTCTCGGGGACGTTTTCTTGTAAGCAATTGAACGTTCCAAATACATTGTGTTCTGTCAAACGAACTTTGTCAGTCTCTGATCAATCCTCGGACGCTACCACGTAACCCCTTACACAGCCTGTGTTGTTGGGGTGGGCACCCTCAGGGCCTGGTGCCTGGCGTGAGCTTGGTGGTTGCATCAGAGCTGCAGGCACACGAGGGCTGTCATGAACGTAGTGTAGCAGCCGGCATTTTGTGCATTAGAAGCAACAAGCAGGTATGTCTAGCACACTGCCAACATGTGCTGTTCTCGCTGCGCAGGTGCCCTGCAGGCCAAGTTTGCAGCGCAGGGCCAGCAGCAGGCGTTCGGGCATCTCAGCAAAGGAGAGCAGGCAGCAGCACTCGCCAGTGCCAACCCTCACGTGTTTGAGGAGCTCGCTGCACTCAACAAGGCCTACAAAGCCAAGCACAGCTTCATTTTCATCATCTGCGCAAGTGGCAAGTCTGCGCCAGAGATGCTCGAGGCAATTAAAGCACGCATCAACAACTCACCATACGCAGAGCTAGGTGCAGCAGCTCGTGAACAAATGAAGATCACCCAGCTACGACTCGAAAAGCTGCTTGCAGGAAGCGTCAGTAGTAGTAGCAGCAGTGGTGGAAGCAGCAGCCCTGCAGAGCGCGCACATGTGCGCACAGGGCAGCTAGTAGGCCACCTCATGCCTGGAGCTGCAGCAGCAGCAGCAGCAGCAGCTGGTGGTGGGCATGGTGGGCCTCTGCGGTCGCCCATTACAACACACGTGCTGGACACAGCGCTGGGTATGCCTGCAGCTGGCCTGCCTATCTCGCTGCTGCGCATGATGGATGGCTCAGCTGCTGTGTACGACTGCTTGGCATCTGGGCTGACTGATGCAGACGGCCGCATCGGGAACCTGCTGCCGGCAAGTGCGTGGGTGGCGCCTGGCAACTACCGCATGCGTTTTGACACCGGCGCGTACCTCAGGGCGTGCAGGTGAGGCTGTGCAGGTTGCTGTATGTTCGTGTGCGTAAGATCTAGGGTGAAGTAGGTGGGAGCACGTTATGGTGGCACATGATGGTAACAGCGATTTGAGCATTGTCTTTTGCACAGCTGTACACGATGACACTGGAGAAATCCAGGTTACAGTTTCGAGGTCTACGCCGTTGTGTCAAAGTGGGCAGTTCCAATCTATGCATGCAAACTTGACAAGCTGCTATCCTGCCTGCCTGCCTGCCTGTGTGTGTGTGCCTGCAGGGAGAAGCACCCTGATGTGTTCAGGGCGGTGCCGTTCTACCCAGAGGCAGTGATCGACTTCACCATTGCACCAGACATGAGCACGCAGCACTTCCACATCCCGCTGCTGCTCAACCCCTACGGCTACAGCACCTACAGGGGCAGCTGAAGCAGCAGCAGCAGCACCAGCACCAGCAGCAGTTAGATGATTAGCTGCAGCATTGCAACAGTGATCAGCGGTGAAGCTACTACCCATATGCCTTTGACCGCACCAATATGCTGCAGTGAACCAACGAGACGATGCTGCAACTGCGGCAGCAAAGGCAGTGAGGAATAGGACATGCCAGGGCTAGCAGCAGCAGGCGCACTGCGGTAGTATGAGCCCCCCCTTTTCCTGTCCACTAGGCTGGTGCAGTTGCATAGCGGCACTTGGCATCGTCGGCTGTAGCGGGGCCAGCGTGCGTGCACCTGTTGCTGATGTTGCAGGGTCAGTGGCGGTGGTGCACAGCCAGAGGTGATGTTACTTGGCAACAGAGCCAGGACAGCAGCTTTGGTTGATCACTGCAACATGTCAGTAGCAGCATGTGCTGTAGTGCTGATGAGGCTTTGGCCTCTTATTACTGGGGTGGAGCTGGTGGTTGCAGGCCACGCTTGACCTTGTGCACTCTTTTTTTGACGGGATGCATGGCAGCCGCGTCACGCCACCATGATGGTGTGGAGTACTACTCCGTCGGCCTCTGGTAACCAGGTTGCTTGCTTCATGTTGGTTGTTGACGCGACATTCAAAGCAGTAAGGCCGACTGTAACAAAAAGTGCAACAACTTGGTATATAGGTTGGCTGCTTAATGGGTAACATGATGATGATGATAGGTTGGCTGCTGTGACGGGGCCTCCAAACCGTGTGCGGCAACTCAGCATCAATAGCTGATCCAGTGTGGTGCCAGTGTCTGACAGGCAGTGCGCACGTCATCAGGCTGTCGGGCGCGTCAGCCGTCTGCTGGCCGTGCAACTAGTTGCAATACTGCAGCCGCAGCTTGATAACCTGCTTGAAACCTTGCCATTGGCATGCAGAGATCTGTAGATCTGTACATAATAGAGAACAGCTGGATGCAAAAGACACGACAGCAAGCAACAGGCAAAATCAGTTGGTGAGCGTCCCACATGGCACGTGTGAAATTAGCAACACTCTAGCAGAAAAACATGCAGTGACACCCTACCCTTGCATGCACGTGTGCCAATAATCTGTGTGGTACACACCTGCTCACTTAGATTAGATCTACTAGACTTAGCAGCCTCACCTGCCAAGCTGATGGCATCCTGCTTGCACCGTATCTCTCCGAAGGCATTGAAAGCAGCAATTCTGCTGGCCCAGCAGATGTTGGCAACATGCGTAAAAACTTATAGCACTGCTGCTCTCAGATGGCAGCCTCTCATCTCCACAAAGTGCTGTGCGCAGCAAGCCGTGACTGCTGAATTTACTTGAGCCGTTCTAACCAACACGTGTTACGGCAATTGACAAGTTGTGAGAGTCAAACAGGCACCAACAAGCCAACAATGCCCAGGGCAGCAGTACCCTGCAGTTGTGTAACACCATATGTCGGCAACAAGGCAGCTGCCAGCTGCACAGTGTGCAGCATGATGCCAGCTGCGCAGAGCATTACCAGCTTGATGATTACTCCTTGGCCACGCAGCAGCCTCACCTTTTCCAACGCCCAGCTTTAGAGATAGAGATACATCTCTATATTTTCAACTTCAAGTGTTCCGGTAGCCGCTGTAAAAATTTACAACCGCCACCACACACACCAACAGTCTGCGCAGCTTGCCAGCATCAAATTAGCCTGGCTCAAGACAATGCAAGCACACATCTGCCACTGTCGAAACAAAGCGTGCACTACACGTAGCTCGGTACGTACTAAGCCACTGGATTCAAGTTGCAGCAGACGGCATCCGCCTGTGCACGACAACTCATAGCAACTGCTGCGCTCTGATGCACACACGTCTGCACAGGCGGTACCGTAGCTGTTGCCTGCCCTGGGCGCACAGCTGAGCCCGCACTATTCACTGATCTACTGTGTATAGTATACCGCAAAGACGACAGCTACAGTACCAACTGTGCAGATGTGTGTGCATCAGGGTGCAGCAGCTGCTATAACTTGTCACGCAATGCACATGATCACGCTGCATTTGTATTCTTTGCAGGCAGTTGGGTGCATGCTATTGGATGAAGCACAGCCGTTGCAAAGCACTGTGTCTGTCCAACTTCAACGTTTGCTGCAAGATTGCAGTCTGCCTGGAAGGCTACCGCCGTGGTATACACCACCGGTGGTGGGTACGTACCATGCAAATCATGCCATGCCGTGCAATGAAAACAGTGAGGGGGGACATCTGCCGAACCTACTGCCAAACCCACCGGAGATAGTCTACACAATTCATGGCGCGATGCACAGGTGTATAGCAGGTATGTGCCAGCATCTTGGAGGTGCTCCGCAAGCTGCTGCGCAAGTCAAAAGCGGCCACGGCCAGCAGCAGGCACCTGGCTTGTGGCTCAGCGTGCGGAGTACCACCAAGTCTGCTGCATAAAGGCACGGTGCCTTGAAGGCATCATCATCATCATCATCATCAAATGGCTTACCTTCCAACCTCTGATGGCACTGCACCAGGTGCCAGCCTGGCACCTGGGGCCCACAGACTATGCGGGGTCCCATCATTTACCTACTCAGTTGTCAACGGTTCGACCAGAAAGGGACGCCATCACTTTCTGGTCAACCGTTGACTGCTGAGTAGTTGTATGATGAGACCCAACATGTTCTTAGCTGGCAGCCAGACCAGCCATTTAAACATGCTGCTACCTGAGCCACACTGTGGCAGTGAATGACAGAATCCACAGTACACGATCCAACCATTGATCTAACATATACATCAACGTCTTGTAAGCCGGACATATTCAGCCAAACAAAAGGCAAGCCAGCATGGCGGCGACAGTGGCGCGCATACGTATTTCTATCTAACAATCGCCGGGCGCAGACCAACACAGCAGAACCGTGAAGTGCACAACTCAGCAGAGCAACTGAAACCAGGACGTGTCACACACTCTAATCCTGCATCCAACAGTGTGAGCATGCTGAGGTATGTTGTCTGCATATGCATGCAAAAGCAAAGACGTTGTACAGCAGATGCACAGGATACAAAGGAGTAGGGAGCTACAAGGCATATGCTGCCAGTGGTGGGTGCTGCTCTAACAGCCACCTTGCTTGACGACAGATGTCATCTCTTCAAACAAATCCGAGTATGCACAACATGACGGACCCTCTGATAGCATGCTGCATTTCTGTACCTGACACCAGCTCAACAACCGGTAGAAGCTGCGATCAACAAAAAACACGGCACATGTTGTGCAACTACAGTTGTACAACTACAAAACCCGATGACCCCACCCGTTATTCTGGCTACCCGAGCTCAGTGATGGCACCGCAAAATCTACTGTGACGTGACCGTCACTGTATGCACATATGACAGGCGTGAACTGCATGCGACACATGACAGGTCTGCAGTGCCGTAGCAGCCAACTCTGCCTCTCGCCATCTGGCAGCTCCCAGCCAGCCTGATTATGCTGACAGCTGTCGCTGCCACTACTCAGCTGCCTTACTCTTGCTGCCAGTTGCTGCCTGCTCCCCAATGCAGCAGATGAATGCTGCATTCAGCAGGTCGAGTGACTTGCCCCTCAACACGCGCTTCTTGCAGACCGCAGCTGACCTGTCCCACATGGAATTGATCCCAGCTGCCGCCTGCATGCCACTCTTTTTTGCTACAACATGACACACCAGGCCTGATGCCGTGTGTGCTGAGCGGATGCCATACAGCAATGAGCCATCCGCCCCGACCTGCATGTCTCTGCTGGCCGCCGCTGCTGCTGCTGCTGCTGCTTCATCCCCTTGCAGCAGCTGCAGCATCTCAGCAGTGTTTCCCAGCTGGTACGGCGCGTTGCTGCCATAGTTGAAGTTTCTGGCAGTTGCAGTGCCCGCCTCTGCACGCTGCCGGCCCCTAGGTGCGGAGCGTGCTAAGGGCCTAGTGATGCACCAGTCACCCGGCTGCAACGATGCCGGCAGCTGCTCTGACCAGCAGCAGGGCATTTCACCAACCGGCACTAACTTGCAGCAGCCCATTATGCGGCACTGCGCTAGCGCTATGTCTTCCTTCAGCTCTGCTGCTTCACCCCTGTCCAGCTGCTGCTGCAGCTTCTGCGCAAAGATGAGTGCCTGTTGCTGCACTTCAGCACACACACTGCACACTGCGCTGGGGCCGTCACTGTCGTAACAGCTGCTGCTGCCGTCAGAACTGCCAGCCCTGCAGAGCGCCTCCAGCTGTGGCAAAAGCAATGGCCCAGGCGCTGCTGCTGCCGCCGCTATGTCAACAGTCGTTGTGGCACTGCTAGCATGCGCTGGCTGCATTGGTGCCGCAGAGACCATGCAGAAGGGCCCCATGAAGCACGGCGCTGGCTGCACAAACTCGAAGCTGCTGCTGTCAGGCTGACCTGCAAGCGGGAGGTTAGTCACATAGCTGCTGTTAGCTGCTAACGGGCTGCCCAGCCCAGCACCAAGAATAGGCACAGGCATAACACCTTGCGGCACAGCATACAGCGTCTTGCTTAGGCTGCACGCATCAGCAACTATTTGCTGATGTTGCGGCAGCGAGTAGTAGTTGGTGTCCAGCTGCCTCGGTGAACCTCGCAGGCTTGACTTGTCAGCACAACCAGCTGCAGCAGGGTCCAGCCCCATGGCACCTGCTGGAGGCAGCAGCTGACCTTCGAGCGGCCCATCATCTGCCTGCAGGTCAGGGTCAATTCTTTCAAGTCAACAGCTGGCACCTGCCGCGGCCGCAAGCAGTAACGAGGCTTACTTGATGCTAGTACATGTACATCTACATGCTGCAAACAGTCAGCACAGCAGGCAGTTATCAACTGGGGAACCTGCACCTGACGTTGCATCTGTAACCCCTGTCATGCACTACCAGGTGCTGTACGCATTGGTTTTATTGCATGGCAGAGTTCAGGAAGGTTGGCCTGCCTGCTCCAGACCATCTTGCCCGAGGGAAGCACAGCCCTTACCTCGAACATTGAAGCCAGAAATTCAGGGTCCATTGGATCGTCTTTTTGGAAAGCAACAAATATAGATTCAAAGTCTGACGGAGACTGCATACTCTTTCTGTGATCTGCCATGTTGCAGCCTGTTTCACGGTGTTGCTGCCTGGTTCTACACCAACCAGAGGCGTTCGAAGCCGTCAAACTACATATACGTCATCGAAAGCCGTGCAAGCACCCAGATCAACAGATCTCCCGGTTCCGATACCAAAGTCGCACATCCGTGCCTGGCCAGGGCATCCGTGCGCCAAGGTTTGACGAGCAACACCACGGAACACCAACACGAAGCTCTAGAATCCACGCTACATTACTTTATAACCATCATTTGTATCATCAGAGCGTCAGAGCCGTCAAGCGCAAGCGTATTGAAACTCAAGGTTTGCAACCGCTCCCGCAGGCTGCGCCTCTCACGCGAAGCAGCCTGCAACGATACACTCGGATACAAGTCAAGTGTGATTGTCCGGCGCGAAGATTCATGTCTGAGGCAAGCAGGGGACATAGCATCCTTGGGACTCTGGACTTCTGCGCCTGCTCAGCACTTCAAGTGCATCTTGAGGACTGCGGTGTTCTCCAGGACAGCTACAGAGAGCACGTTGCTTTACCATCATCAATCAACCCTGGCTCATGGCAGCAACCACCCCACTAGCTGCAGGCCCCCACAGGGTAAGCTGCAGATCACCTTCGCAGCAGCAGCAGCATACTACTCACTATCTACCCCTTGAAACACTGCACACCAGCCTGGGAAGCAGACAGGGTAATCTAATTGCTTGAAACGAAGCTGTCGGTCTTGATGAACTCAGCACGCCGTCTCCTTCCTGGCACTCAGTACACAGACTGTACAGGCGCTCTGTAGCAGCCCAACGCACAAGCTCAGAACCCAAGACCTGGACAAAAAAACTTGCCAGCACAGCAACAGGCATCAAACAACACCGATGCCTGGTCAGATGAGCAGGCTCTCCATAGGTTTGGCGCCATCTGATGACTCACCATCAGTCAGACTCTGTGCTGCTTCTGCTCAGCAGGCTGCTGCTGCTGCAGTGCATGAACTGCGGCCAGCGGGGGCATTGCATGCACCAACCCACATACAAACACGATGCAGGAAGGTTCAGCACAGTGTGTTTGTGATCATGCGTTTGTCAGGATACACTAGTGCTGCAGTTGGTTCTGTGTCATGTTGCGGCAACAATATGATGTACACGTAAAGGAATACTTATATTCTGCATGACAGGCTCGCTTGTCTTCATCATAAGAGTGTGTCGCACAATATCCACAGCAGAGTCACAGAAGCAGCAAAACGTCATCGCCAGTACAGCTGAGCCCAGCCATTGAGCCATGTCAGTGCTACACCGGACCCCAAACACCCCGCCTTGCACAACCCAGCACAAAACCATGTTCATTGCATGCCCACGATCACCTACACAAAACACCAAGGCAACACAACCAACAAATACCGACAACCGCACACCCTTAGCACCCCAATGTTCACACCCATGTTGCATCCCACTGCTGATTGCAGCTTGCACTGCTGCATTGCAGCCGCATCCACTGCACGGCCGCTATGGCTGGCCCCTGCTGCTGCTGCTGCTGGCTGGCAGCTGCACTCTGCTCATGTTGTCAGTAGGCCTGGAAGCACAGCGTTCTTCACGCCAAGGATCTTGCCACCCTGCAGCAGCAGCACACGCAGAGCAGCATGACATGACATCACACCACGGCCAGCCTTCTAAGCCGTCCACCCAACGCATGCTACTGCTACCTCATAGCACTCACTGCCTGCTTGTACTGGTGCGCATATGACGCCAGCAAACACCTGGACATTTGGTGCACTAGATGCAGCTTCAAGCAGCAGCAGCAGCAGCAGCAGCAGCCTCACCAGGTCAGGGAACTCCTCGCAGTCGGGCAGCGGCCGCAGGCTGCCGTCGTCTGCCACGCTGTTGGGGTAGTTCATCAGGTGGCCCCGCGGAAGCGGCTGCACGTCTGGGTGCACAAACGCCTGCCAGTTGGCCTCACCCGTGGCCCGCATGGCCTGCATGCACGCCAGGCTGCTGGGGTCGTCGTGCTCAGGGCCCAGCGCCTGCACGCATGCAGCAGAACCATGATAGGTGTCAGGCGGTGAAGAGCGGCACACATTGTGCGGGTGATAGAAGTATGCAACGAATGACAGTGCGGGATAAGCAGTTCACTCCTGCCTGCCGCAGCACATGGCATATAAGCGCAAGCATTTCAGCCTCCTGCCGGCCCTTGCATGCTCAGCCTGCACAGAAACTTCCGCTCAACTGCTGCGTTGTAACTTCTCCCTTCCGTCGACATAAAACAGCAGCTCACCCCTATATGCTCCAGCCAGAGAGCCTTCCTGAAGCCTGCCACCTGCCCGCGTGGCAGTGGCGCTGCTGCGCTGCCCATCACGTGGCCCGACTGGTAGGCCCCGATGCAGATCTCGCTGTCGCGTGAGCCTTCCAGCGAGCGCTGGTTGATGTTGGCGCTGCCCAGCAAGATGTACTCGTCGTCCACAATCATCAGCTTGCTGTGCACGTAGATCATGAAGCCTGGGGGCAGCCAAGCATGGAGGCAGCAGCAGCACACTTTCAGCGTTGAATCTGTACAGGCGGCAGTAGCAGGCACGCAGAGATGTTGCTGTTGCAGTTGTGCACGTAGATCATGAAGCCTGCGGCAAGCACAGTGTATACAAAGCATGCGGCAGCAGCACATGTTTAGCGATGAACATCTTCAGGCCTAGGTAGCAAGCACAGTTTATACATAGCATGCGGCAGCAGCACACATTCAGCGTTGATCCTGTGAACCTGTCAGGCCTAGGTAGCAGGCACGTAGAGATGTTGCTGTTGCGGTCGCTAGCCGGCGCACCACAACAGAAGGCACGCAACTGTTTGCTTGCTTGCTTGCTTGCTAGGACAGCGCAATGATTGCAAAGGCCACAAGTGTTGAATACATTCCAGGGACTGGCACTCACGGCGCGATGCTGTGCACTTCCCCTGCACAGTGTTGGCAGGGTCTGCAGGCGGCAGGCAGGAGGGCCCCTGCTCCAGCACCACGCCATCACCGTTGACACATTCTGCTGCTGCTGCCGCTGCTGCTCCGTTGTCTGCTGCCACCTTGAAGGAGCCTGACTTGGTGCTGCTCATGGCCTTGAAGGATGTGGCAGGCTGCTGATCCGCAAACGACATCTGCAGGGCATACACAGATCAACGCAAGTTGAGCATCAAGGTCCAGCAGCAGCCGAACCAGGCTGTGGCAAGCGGTCAACTGCAGCGCTATAGATGTCATCACCATCTCCACATATATACGTGCGCACCGCAGCCTTCAAAGCCTAACACACCAGGCTGTACGTATTCTAGCTGGCAGCAGCAGCAGCAGCAGCAGGCGTCCTCACCAGGCCTGGTGAGGTCTCGAAGCCCTCGCGCTTGCCCAGGCAGAAGAACTGCAGGTAGTCCTGCGGCTGCGCATCCAGCCCAGCCTCCCTGATGGCAGCAGCAACACGCCTGCACACGCACAAGGATATGAACGATGCAACGAAGCTCAGAGTGTTGCCAGCCCATGATGGTCAGCATTTATCAATTGCTGCTTGTATCACAACATCATCAAACCGAGGAACTGCAGGCTGCGCACGTTACAGGCGGGGCATAGCAACACAGCTTGTGCAACAGGTACAAGAGGCAGTGATAATGCACAAGCAGGGGCTGCGCCTGCTCACTTGTACATCATGTTGCGCGTCTGCGCCTCGTAGTACAGGATGGCCTGCACGCTGCCTGCAGTGGGCACGCCCTCAGGGTGCAGCGGCGTCACAATGTACACCCGGTACGGCTCGCCAGCCTGGCAGCAGCAGCAGCAGCAGCAGAGCCATGGGGGGGAGGGGGCAGCATGCGTGTCAATGTCTGTTCTATGGTAATGAAGGAGCCAGGCAGCTGGATCAAGCACTGCTGACAGATCTCAAGTTGTGACTGTGGCTAACTTTTAGAGCTACACTTGCAAGCGTACCCAATTAAGTAGCCCAATCAAGTAGCCTCTGCTGGGCTCACCTTGATTTTGCTGACGATCTTGAGTGCGATCTCCGCAGGCACCTGATTGTAGCATGGCGCGTCCGTGTCACTACAGGCGGCAGCAGGCATTGCAAACAGCAAGGCAGGAGCTGATCAGGGCCAGCTCATAGACCTGTACTGCTCGCATAATGTGTGCACCAGCAGGGGTGCAGCGGCCGCTTCCTGTGTGCTGTTGCATGACAGTTCTGCGAACCATGCCAACCTACGGTACCTGTACTGACACAAAACGCGCCACCCACAATGTAAGCCTAGCCAACAACATTTCAAGCCACCCACTGGGCTGTCCTGATGTGCAACGTTCGTTCAGCGCACCAGCCCGCCGCTGTTTCGCGCCTGTCCACAAGCTGTTCGCTGCCCAGCATGCGATCATAGCTAGACCCTAACCACTTCTGATTACAACACTGTGAATATCACTGCGCAGATGCCACCGCTGCAGGCGCGCACCTGTCCCAGAGGTGTGAGCTGCCCAGCATGCGACTATGTACGCCATAGCTACACGTTAACCACATCTGGCTAGGACAAATCACTGCGACGATGACACCACTGCAGGTGCGCACCTGTCCCAGAGGTGAGCGCTGCCCAGGAAGTACTGGTTCTCCAGGTACAGGTAGCGCTTGGAGCGGCGGATGAGGTTGATGTACGCAGAGTGGATGGACGCCTCAATCGTCTGAGCGCAGCGGCAGATGCAAGTGTATGGTTTGTGTAAGACCGTGTGTGAGGTGATGCGTGAGCAGCACTGTATAGGCAGACTGCAAGAAAGCAAGCAGACAAGCTTGTCCAGATGTTGCTGTCGACTGCTACATATGCCTGGCATGACAAGCAACAGACGTTCTGCTGCCAGATGCTGGGTCTGGTATGCAGCCAGTGCGGCACGCAACTGCTGTGGCTGCTGCCGTACATTCCCCTTGTATTCTGCGAGCACTGAACAGCATGCATTTGTGGTGATGCTGCGCTTGCATGACTGATGTGTGATGGCCGCCGCTGCCTCACCTTGCCCTTGCCCACCGACAGTCCTGCATCGTAGGAGGCGCCAGCACCCTTGGGGAAGCCCTCAGCCGAATCTGCGGCAACACCACACAACCATAACCTCATGAGCAGTGGACCACCAGCATTGCTTGCTCACCCATTCATCATCAGCATGCTGTGTATGACAGGACCTTGTTTGACCTCGACAGGTAAGGCCCGCGCTCCTGCAGCAGACTTGACAGCCTTGTGATGAGCTTGCACTGCCCCCAGAAACGACACCCACGCTCATCACACTGCACAGCAGAGACACGTGGGGAAACAAAGAAGTATGCCTATGGCCTCACCCGAGTCGATACTCCTGAAGAGCTGCACGCTCCAGTCCTCTCCAGGGGCCAGTGTCGTGAGGCGAAGGCTGGGATCCTGCTGCTTGATGCTCTCGTGCTTCACCGTCACGCTGCCGTGCGCCAGCTTGCTCTTCAGCATGGACGCCTTGCTCTGCAGGGGGGTGAGGCAGGCAACAATATTTGAATAGAAGCATAGGCAGCAGCAGCATCAGCGGCCCGCAACCCCCGTGGGTTGGCGCTGAAGCTTGTAACGCATATAGAATGATCAGGTGAGCAGGCACACCAACCTTGTGTTGCCTTTATATGTTGAACACGCGCCCATCTGACAGTGGGCTGGATGATTTTCTTCAACACTGTAGTTGAGACGCAGCGCCGGACGCACATGCTTTCACATAAGAAGCCTTTTCTCTGCCGACCAGAGAGGTGTGCATGCAGTTCTCACCGTGAAGACCTCGAAGCCTGCGGGCAGGTGGATGTCCTTGTGGTCGTCAAGGTGGCGCATCTTGGGCACGTTGGTGCTGCCAGCCTGCTTCGCCCAGCGCTCCATGACTGCAGCCGACACAGAGACAGCAGCAACAGCAGCAGCAATAGTAAGAGGTCTTCAGGTTAGACAGCAGAAGTATGCATATGTTGGTACTAGCCTGCTTCGTCCAGCGCCCATGACTGCAGCAGGCCAGCCAAAAGCCAGCAGCAGCAGCAGCAGCAGGTAACAGGCAAAAGCGGCATTGCTGACACGGGTGAAGTGTTGTGTACGGGCTGTTTAACGCGGGCGGCGATAGGGTTCAAACCATACCTGTTTGAATGCTACAAGCTGCATAGTATGGCTTCATGATAAGATCTGCAGGGCTGCATGTGCATTGGGACTGTTCTGATGTAAAGCTGCATGGCAAAGAAATCATTGGGCCTGTGGCAACTCACAGTTGAGGCAGATGTCCATTGCTGCTGGCCCCTCCACCTTTGCATGGATGTCATGCCACGGCTGGCGGCAGCAGTGCTTGGTGGTGTCAAATGCTGCAGCAGCAGGTGGCGGCAGCGTTTTGAATGAGATTATAACACATCTGTAACAACAATGGACATAAGGACTTGGCAGCTCATCAGCACCTTTGCTGAAAGGTTAGGAGTTGTGCCATGCACGCAGTGCAGCACCAGTGCTGCAGATGCATGTGCAGCGCGCACTAGGCCTTACCGTTGACGCTGGGCTGGTAGAGGTCCCCGCAGTGCACGTTGCCCTCAGCAAGCGTCTCAAACAGCGGGTGATCGTGCCTGGCAGCAGCAGCAGCAACATGAAATGTTGATGTCAGCCTTACAGCCTGTTCTCGCAACCACCACAGGACCAACACCTCATGCAGGTCATTGTATAGCGCATTCGCTGCCTGAGTGGTCCACGCACACAAACACAACACCATGCCCCGTTACTCACAAGAGTACAAACTGTGTGCACCACTTATTGTGTCATAACATACTACTGAATGTATCACCTGTCGTAACGGCCATCTGTGAGGTCCAGTCCTCCAATAAACGCCACCACTCTGCGGGCACCCCCAGAGCTCTCACTGAAGGCGCCGCCCTGAGCGCCATCCCCTTTCTTGGGCGTGCTCAGGTGCTCCAGTGTGGCTGGGTCGCAGGCTGGTGGCCCTGCTGCTGCCCCTGCTGCTGCTGCCGCTGCAGCTGCTGGGGTGCTGCTGCTGCTGGGCATTGGTGCATCCAGGATGATGGTCTTCTGGTGGTGAGTGAACATGTTGCCTGTGCTGAATTTCTGCGCAGAAAAGCAGTTTGACAGCATTCTGATAGTGAGGCGGCACACAGGTAGGTACACCCAGAGTCTAACATCAACTGTGCTGTAATGCGCAACGGCATGCTCTTGTACATGTACACTAGCTGGAGTGCACGCGCATGTTCTCATATGGTATGTGTGGAATGATGCCCAATCACATAGTTGCCTGCCGGCTTGCTCTCACCTGCAGCACCGTCTCCTCCATGCCACCTTGGCGTGGGCACAGCAGACACGTCACGTCAGAGCCCTGCACATGCCCAGCAGCAGCAGCAGGAGCGGAAGCACATGTGGCGGTTGCAGGCAACATATGAAGGACATAACATGAGAGTGCTGAACAGTTGTGTCACGCATGGTCAACTGCCTGTCTGTGGCTCTAGCCCAAGCTAATCCTGGTATTTTTGACAACTGCAACTGCTGCCGCTGTTGAATTGCCTCAACCCTATCACAGCGACTGCTGCCGGCTCGGCTGCTGCTGCTGCTGCCGCTGCTACGGTTTCACATATGTTCACCTTGAAGAACTCGAGCGTCTCCTGGTCGTGTGTGGCCATGAGCCCCGAGTGCAGGCCCATGTTGTTGGTGGTGTCGTCCCACACCAGCAGCAGCACCTGCACCCACCCACACAAGCACATGCAGCACGCTAGATATGACGCCTTTTTAGTTGAAAAATGGCTGAGGACGCAGTACCCAGCAGAGCACAGCTGCAGTTATGACAGTGCATACTCAAGCAGGATGCTGGCGTTGCCAGTTCGACAGCATAACTGATTGAGAGACAGATGCGCCGGCATCCTCCTCGCCTGCTCAGGCCACTCTACCTCAGCTGCTGCTTAGTTCACAAGCGACAGCGCTGCAGACAGCACCTGCTGAATGTCTGTAAATATCGGCACTCAGGTCTATACCTATACAGGCATGTGCGCTCACGTTGACTCCGTCTGCCGCCTTCTGCTTGAGCAGGTCTCCTATGCTGGGGCTGTCCTCTGGCCTGTCTGGTGTGCGCAGCAGCTTGGTCTTGTGCCACACAGCCCAGCCAGTGATCCAGATGAAGCTGCGGCCACAGCCAGGCACCATAGAAAGGAAGCAGCAGCAGTAGAGGCCGTGGTGAAAGAAGCAGTGTCAGGAGCCAGCTTGTGATGTTGCCGCACATTCAATGCACTCGAAGGGCGACACTGGCGGAAGCAGCTGAACTCCAGGCATGGAACCATCGCAATGGTGCATTCAGCTACTGCGTACATGCCAGGGACGTGCCAGGTCCATAGCTACAGCAGAGCACCAAGCTATTGTAGCTGCTGGAAGCATACTGAGACAGAGACAGATGTAATAACTGCAGCTGAACATCACGCCCTGCTGCACATACAGTTGAACCTCTCGTACAAGCTGTGTGCAGCTCACCGCTTGGCCTGCTGTATTGCTGCGTACACGTCATCCCAGCAGCTGCTCTCGCTGTACAGGCCGCCGCAGGCCAGGCTGATGCCAGGCACAGGGCCAGGTGTGCACACTGAGTCGTGGTACAGCGTGACTTTGTTGCCTGGCCGCTGGGGGAAGTACACACGGGGCACTTCGTGCAGCCCGAGTGATGCCCTCTGGTGCATGGATATATGAGGCAGCAAGGCACAGGTGGCAACAGGAGGTGAGATAAATTTTGTTGAAGTGCACACAGCATGACAATCAAGGCAAGTGGAGGTGATGAAAAGGCAGCACAGAACTTGGTGTGGCTTTTTTGCGCCGCAGCTGCAGGAACAGCAACAGCGGGCGATGTTCTCTCTCTGCTGATGCTTTGCTGGCCACCATGCAACTGCAAGCCATGCTCATTGGAAGCCCTGACCCCTGGGTGTAGCTGCCTCACCCTGCCTAATACCATGTTTGGAGCTGCCGTTACTTGACTGGTCACTAAGCTGTTGAACAGCAAGCTGGCCATCGCGCAGCTTCTGTGCTACACTGCTGGGTGTAGCTGCCTCACCCCTTTCATGCCCAACCTCATCTCTGGTGCTGTTGATGCTTGAGCCATCACTCAGCTCCGATTTGCATCTGAACTGCAAAGCTGCCAGCTGGACACCATGCTGTGCTGCAAAGCTGCCAGCTAGCCACCCTGCTGCTGCTGCTGCTTCTGCTGCTGTGGCCAGGCGTCTCACCTCCTCGCTGCCGACCGGGATGTACCGTACGCTGACGCGGACCTGGCTGGGCGCCCAGCGCTTGCTGATCTTCTCAGTGATGCCAATCGGCTGCGGCAGCAGCAGCAGCAGAGCAATGCAGGGCACGTTGTGGACACAGCTACAGGTTTGAAGGTACGTGAATGTTGCAGGCCTGAGCAGGGCCTGCGGAGCCACCGCCACCTGCGACCTGCTGATACCGGCTGCAGCAAGGAAGGTTGTCTGCAGGCTCATACCTACGCGCATGCTGTCCTTTTTGTGAGTAAGGCTGATGCTGTCTTTGTGCTGTTGCTGCGGCTGCTGCTGTCATTCCCGTCACCTTGTTTTGATGCTGCTGCTGCTGCTGCCGTTTCCCTGCCTCACCTTGCCCATCTGGTCCTCCAGGCGCAGCCACTTGTCAAACGTCTTGCCGCTGATGATCATCTCCACAGGGATGCTGGCCTGGCCCATGTACTCAGCACCAACGATGTCAGCGTCCTGCGCATGACACACAACAGCGCATGCAGCAGCAGCGTGGGTTGCAACAGCCAGTCATATATGGCTTTGTCTGATTGATGCTGCTGAATCTGCGTCCGCACAAGCAGTCTTTGTATGGTGGTGTTCTGACATCCTGCTGTCTCAGGACTGCGTGATGTGCGCAAGAAGAAGAAGAGGGGTTACACGGTGTGTTCAAGCGGCTACGCCGCAACGGACACCAGCTGGAAAAAGGATGCTGTGAACAGCTCAGCTCTGACTGTCACTCAAAAAGAGGCCGAACCCCAGAAAAACAGCCCCTGTGTGAGAGGCATGACCTTTGTTGTATAAGCACAAGCACAGTCTTTCTCATCACACGCGATGTTGTTGTATCAGATAGTATCTGATCATGCAAGCAGTAGTGTAAGCAGTGTCAGTGACAGCAATCTATACATGTTGCAGTACAGGTGACGGGCTGAACTCGGGCATCGGACATCAGCTCAGGAAAAGCAGGTCTGACTCAAGGCAGCTGATAGGAGACGCAGGCAGAGGAAAGACCAGCTGCTGAGGTGTGACACGGCTGCATTTCACAGCAGGCCTGCAGTGACCCTACAGCTTCCATCTGAAGATAGACTGGCCGTCACTGGTGGATAAGGTGTAGAGCATGAAAACAAAGCCTAAAACACTGGTGGATAAGGTGGATAAGGTGATGTGCGCAGGCGGCGTCAGGCCCCTCAAATATTCAACATCTATGATCACTGCTGGAGCAGCTGGTGGCGCCTTGTGACGCATTTGCAGCTGATGTACCTGCACACCTACAACTGAACAACCTCCTAGTAGTGTGACACACTACCATTGCGTCACACACACCTTGACTTCTATGCGGAGCTCCTCTGCCTCATCTGCCACGTAAACCTCCACCCGCTCGTTCCAAACAGGGTCATTTGTTGACTGGCAGATTGAACTGCGCAAGCGCCGTGTGCTGCCCACATCCAGGCACACGTAAGGATCCACAGAGCCTGCTAACTCTGGCAGCTGGTTGCAGCACAGCACGCGCTTGACAAAGCCCGTTGCCTGGTTGGCAATAGACATTGGCAAGTCCTTGCCTTCGTGGATGGTGACATCTAAGATGCCGTGCAGCAGCACCATGCTGCCTAGCTTGATGCTGTTGCCCTGGATGTGAGCACACACACCGGAAGCTGCCGCGTGTGAGCTTATATAAGGACAGCAGCAATGTGAAGATGCTGTTGAAGTGCCTTTTGATGCAGCAGAGCACGCACCTAGTGATTCTCCAGGCCTTGGGTCCGCAGGTGACTAGCTGGGTGACTGTGCTGCTGCTGCTGTCGGGAGCAGCTAGGCCCTTTAGTTCGTAAGCAGACTTTCGAATCACCGCAATGAGGTATGCGGATGGGCAGTATCCCCCGGATTCAAACGCAAGCTTGTTCCGACGAGATTGCTGACTGATTGCACCGTGACAGGATAGGCAAAACGTATTTGTGTCGGTGAGTTGCAGATAACGCTTTGCCAATAGATGATCAAGCGAGCTGAGAGACGATCAGCGGTCCAGCACTCTGAACAGGAGCAACAACAGCAAGGCCTGCCTCGGAACGAGAATGGCTGATTGCTCACGCCCGCACCAGCTTACAGACTGCAGAAGCGTATAGCAGCCTAACGCAGCTGGAGTGCGGGCACTTGTTACGGCCAACCGTTCGACAATTCAAGACGACGACCGTCATCCATGCGCGTTCATTACGGGTTCAGATGTGATCTACAGCCACTAGCATCTGCTTTCAGCTGGTACTGTACAGCGTGATGCGTACGCACTGGCACCCTCACTGTGCACTGCCTGCATGCAATGCCCCATTGAGTTGACAAAACACAGTCCCTGGTCCCTGCACGCAAGAGCTCTGCGAAGATGGATGAGGAGCTGTCCAAGGACGTGCCCTCAGCTCCAGGCATCGCTGTCTGACAGCTGGCCTGACCAACACTGGACAAGCTGTACAGTCGCTGCACTAGTACTACTGAGTACTGCCACATTACTGCACTGCCAGTACTATGCATATGGCATGTGCCCGCTGACGATCAGGCAGCACGCTGCATAGCTAGCTGCTGCTGCATAGCTAGATTGCAAGCCGTCAGTGCTAGCTTCTCGTTGAGCAGCGCTGCCATCTCAGCCGCCATGCTGGCCTCTTGCTCCCATGCTGTCACGCTGTTGTCCTTGACGTAAGCAGCCAGCATGTTCAGCCAGAAGACAGCCTGCTCCAGTGTGGCAATGTAGGCACTGCAGCATGACAGCAACACAACAAACATCACAATCAGCTTGCCACTAAGGTTCAGCTGGTGTCGATTAAGGAGCGTCAGGCCACTGCGCTTGATTGCTACCGTAGCACGTGCGTGACGCAAACATTAAGGCCAACCACGGCGCCTGTTACTCATGCCACGAAGCGTGCAGGTCACATGCAGCATGCACTGCAAGCTGCTGTCAAATCAGCACAGCCTGCAACCAGTAGGGTTTGCCAACATTTCTTGCTTGCCCACCTGGGCTCCTTGTGCTGCACTGCTCCCGCCTGCAGCACCCTGGCTATGCAGAAAGCAGCGCTGAGGTAGTGCTGCTCCATCTCTGGCTCAACCTTGGCTGGCAGCTGGCCATCCTCGCCTTTGAAGCTGTCCAGGAACAGCTGGTAGTGCAGCGAGGCAGCTGAGGCGGCAGCAGCAACCTGCGATGACGCCATGTGTGCACACACCACAGGGCAGAGACAAGCTGCTGGTGTGAGCACATGAGCAGATGTGGTGCAGAAAAGCATACAATAGCAGGACTCAACGCCAACCTGTAGTGCGGTTGCAGAATCTGCATTTGTCACGCTGCACCACCCCTGTTGCACAGTTGTAAGGTCTGCCTGTCTAGCGGGTCAACCAAGCTTAGTCGCCTCTGTAACAATTAATCCGTAATCCTCACTGTGCTGACAGCTTGGCCCCCTCCCCCCCCACCCTCACCTCGTCTGGCCCGCACCCTGCTCAATCATCAATCACTTACACGTGTTTCTAGCCAGAGCAGGCAACCATAAGAGGGGGTCCACTCACCTTGTCGGGCTCGCGCCCTGCTGCCGCCTTGATGTCGCCCACCTCCCTGAAGATGTTGCCCAGCTCCAGGCTGATGCTGCGCGACAGCCCGGGGTAGTGCTGCTGCGAGAGCTGGCCCTCCAGCGGCTGCAGCAGCTTGGCGCGGCTGCGGTGCATCACGCAGCGCTTGTGGGGCTCCGCCTCAAAGCCCGCCAGGCACCTGCACGTGCCGTTTGACACCAGGCAACACCACAGCAGGCCCTGTCAGTGACATGGTAGTAAGTACTGTGGCTGCGGTGCATCACGCAGCGCTTGTGGGGCTCCACCTCAAAGCCCGCCAGGCACCTGCACATGTTGGCATGATTGACACCAGGCAGTTGGGTTCGCCCATCTAAATCGTGTGTGGCCAGTCACTAGGATTCCGCTCGCCAAGTACAAAAAAAACCAGGCAACACCAACAGTGAAAAGGATTGCAGGATACACAAACAGGCACAGCAGGATGACATGGCAATCAGAACTGTGGTGCATAATTGTGCAGCACACCCTATTCACCACTGTGCTGGTTGTACATCGCTTTGCAGCAGATGAAGCCTCGTGACTTGATGACTCAGCTGTGTGTTCGTCCAAGGCAGCAGAGCATGCAGGCATGCACATATACATAACTGACGCAACCACTTAGGTTCCCCACACACCTGTACAAGTTGCTCATCTCAAATAGGATGTTGCAATGCTCCGTGACCCAGCCCTCCAGCTTGTAGTACTGCAGCGCTTCTTTGAACCACGGCAGGGCAGCTTTGAACAGCGCCAGCGCAGCCTCAGGGCTGGCTGCAAGCGCTGCATCGCCCCATGCTAGCTTTGACAGCTGCGGCACACCAGGCAGCGCATCAAATGACAGCACGCTAGGCACATCTGCTGGGCTTGCGAAGCTGTATGACAGCTGCCGCCCCTCCACATGCAGCTCGTGTGACGCTACAAGCGTGTACAGGTGCAGCTTGCCCAGGGCCAGGCACACGTTGGCTGCTACATCCTCATCCAAGCACTTCAGTGCGGCTTGAAGGTGCGGTGAGCAGCCCGCAGGCTGCTGGCCACCCTGCTGCTGCTGCACCTGCGTGCTGTCCTTGCTGGTCTTGGCATCTTGCTGCTGCTGCTGCTGCTGCTTCTGCACCTGATCCTTGCGCTGCCCGTCCTGCTGCGCTTGCTGCTGCTGCTGCTCTTGTTCTGCGTTGGCTGGTGCTGCCAGTGCTGCATCTGCTTCTGCAGGCTCGCTGCTGCTGCTACCTGTGCTTGCCACAGCATCTGCCAACTGCTCCGCAAGCTCCTGCAGGCTGGCAGCGACCTGTGGCTGCTGTTGGTCACTGACAGCGTCGCCAGCAGCAGCCTGTGCAACATCCCCCTGCTGCTGCTGCTTCTGGTGCCACTGCAGCAGCATCTGCTCCACTGCTGCACAGCAGTACTGTGACAGTGCAAAGGCGTTGCCATCCAGGAAGTAGCCAGACAGCTGCAGGCAGTTCTGCACCCACTCGTTGACGTTCAAGCTGCCTGCAGGCAGAACACGTAGGGGCAAACCATCGTCAGCAAGCAACTGATTACCTTAGCGGAGGACAAAGGGCAGCTAGCATAACATGTGAAGCAATGTGTCTGTGATTGCGCTGGTACATCAAAAACCTCATCATCCACAACACAAATGTAGGTGAAGCCACTGGAGCGCGGCCTCCTGCACAGTCAAGCTGCTGCCTGCCACGGTCCATACCACTGCTGCTCCTGTACTGGACCAGCGACAGGCACCACTGCTGGGAGGGGTTATTGGATGGATGGCTCACCCTCCTTGAGCTGCCTGTTGAGAGTAGCTGCGCAGTACGATGCACTGAGCACTTTGTCGCCAGCATGGCCATGCACCTGGGCCAGGTAGTAGAGTGTGGTGGTGTAGTGTAGCTCCGCTGCAGCAGCATCAGTGAGCTGTGCCACCCAGCTGTTGTTCATAGCGCCTGTTGTTGGTTCCTGCTGCTGCTGTCCTTGCTGCTCTTCTGCGCTGCTGCTGCTGCTGTCCTGCAGGCTGGCCTTGATCTTGCGGTACAGCTCTGCTGCTGTCTTCAGGTGCTTCAGGGACGTTTCGAACTCTTCTCTGCTGCACCAGAGGCCGCCAAGAGCGTTGTGGGCTTGCTGTTGTGCTGCATATGACTCCAGACTGGGTGGCCAAGCAAACTCCAGTGCCTGCTCCAAAGCACGCTGGCCATCTGCTACCAGATCTGTCTCCAGCAGTGCAAGGCCGCGCTCCAGTTGACAGTAGGCGATGCATTGTCCTAGTGAGGTGCTCGCGTCTGGTTGGCTTGCTGCAAGCGCTGCTGCCTGCTGTTCTACAGAGGTTAGCAGGTCTGAGCAGGCATACTTTGACTTGTACGGCTCGCTCTCATCGTCTTCAGTACCGCGCAGCTTCCTGCCATCATATATTGCAGGTAAAAGCTTTGTTGCGATGAAATAAGCCTGCGGATCGGTACTTGTTGATGGGACCGGCTGCTGCTCCTTTGCTGCCTCCATGGTGGTGCTATTGCTATCTCGAACAATTTTCAGGGACAGACGTGTTGCCAAATCTGCTTGCAACATGGTGCTGGGGGCGAGCCAGGATCGGTTTGTTTCAAACTTGTGTTACAAGGCGGTCACACCACTGAGAGCCGATGCCGAGTACATGGCCCAGGCCGCACTGCTTCTTTAAGGCGCTTTCTGGTCGTAGTTGATGTTCAAGTGATGTGACTGGTTCCGTAGGTTCACGTCCAACTCCGCAACCGCCATGGTCAAGTCGAACATCGTCCTTGTTCGGATGGTGCCGAAATCATTGCACTGCAGTTACTCCAAATCCATCTCCTGATGTTGCATTCACGTATGTGAACAAGCTGCATAGCTATGCTCTGAATGAATGCGTGTGTGCTGAAAGGCCCAACCGACGTTCAACCAACCAAGACTTTCGCCTCAGCGAACGCAACCTACTCAAACAAGGATAACGATTGACCTAACCCATACGCAACATTGCCGTAGCGCTAGTGAGCAGCCAGCGACATAGATCAGATCCGTCCAATGCGGTAGTGCCATTCACAGCTGCTGCCAGCCAGCACTGCGCAGCACCACCACCTGAGCTGCTCCCATTACTTACAGAACTGAAGCATGCACTTATAGCTTGCGCGATCATGCGCTTTTGCAGCCTGCGCAGCTCGTCTGTGCTACTGCTGGTGCTGCTTTCGATATGTCAAGGCCGGGCGCAGCAAAACGATTCAGGTGAGCAGCAAGCTATAATGCCCCGGACGATCCATTTTTCTGACTGCAATTATATCTGCGTCGACGAAAGCAGCGGGCTGCAAGCATACTGTAAGTCGAGAAGACAGAACATTGAGTAGGTGCAGTCAGTGGCTGTCAGCACTGGGTGCACCCGCAACCCACCTGTACCTAACTCATAGCCACAAGGCGCACGACCATAATCAACAAAGTGTCTTGGAAGACACATGATGCTGATGTACTTTGATGCTGCCGTCTTTGGCTTTGCAGGTACCACGCAAAGCAGCAGCAGCAGCCCACCACCAAGCCCCTTCATCACTTCTACAGAGCCACTGCCCGTGCCCAGTGTCAGCTTCAGTAACAGTAGCAGTGCCACTAGCGAGTCAGAGACTCCATCAGCACCTGAAGCTCCTGCATCACCTCCAGCTGTGCTGCTGCCAACAGCATCTGGCGCGTGCCCAGCCAGGCTGCTAACACTGCTGCAGGAGCAGCCACGCACGCAGCAGCAGCAACAACCGCCTCAGACTGTTGAAAGCAACAAAACCAAGAATGGCACTACACACAGTGACAAAGACAGCCAGGAGTTCAAGCAGCAGCAGCAGCAGCAGGCCAGCCAGAAGGTGCGCAACCAGCAGCAGCAGCAGCAGCAGCTGTCAGTCTGGCCTCCCGAGCCCCTGAGGTCAGGCCTGACATGCACCATGGAGGTCAGCCACCTGGCTGTTGCCATGCCTGGCTCAGCAGACGTGTGCAGCGCGTTCCGCATCAAGAACAACTTGATGAGTGCGCTGTACAGCTGGCAGCTGGTGTGGGAGCCTGGCGCAGCAGGCGGCCTGCTGGCTGCTGGTGCTGACGGTGCAGTTGCCATTGCCAGCGACCCAGGTGCGTGTGTAAACAAGCACATGGCAAACGTGTAAACTGTGACAGCTGAACAAGCTCACAACAGAGTCCAGCAGCAGCAGCAGTAGAAGGGGCCATGCTGCTGTGGCCTGGTTTGTCTGAATGCGCAGGAGCACACAGCAGCCAGCTGACGCATGCATGCACTAACCATGTGCCTGCTGTGCTGTGCGACTGCAGATGGTGATGCGCCTGTTGTACGCGTCATCAATGCAGCACTGAGCTCTGAGATTACTGCGCAGGGTGGCACAGTAGACTTCATGGTGCATATGGTGCTGCCTAATACCAGGGACAGCAGCAGCAGCAATGGAGCTGGCAGGCGGCTGCGCATCAGCCCCGGCATCGCTTCTGTTTACCTAAATGGTGAGTCGGCTGCTGCAGCTGGCAGGCGAAAATGCATGTCATGTGGCGGCTGCACTTCTGCTGCAACCGACAGCAGCTGCCAGCAGAGCATAAACGTATATAGACGGCGGTGCCTGTAGTGCGACACGGCAGTGCTTGTCACATATTATCTGTTGCGATCTGGATTTTGCAGGCCTACAATGCACGCGGCTGCCACTAGTGCCCCGTGAAGTTTCAGGCAGGGAGGCACCAGGCAGCCAAGACTGCACGGCGACGCGCTGGCCTGTCTCAGATGACGGACTGTTCAGCCCACCGCCAGATACAAACAGCAGCAGCAGCAGCAATGAGACAGATGCAGCACTGGCGGCGGCCCTGAACTGGCTGTCCTGCAGTGCCCACTACTGCTGTGGGCTGCAAGTGACGCCTGACAGCAGCGGGACGCTAACCGACCGCAGGAGTATTGCTGCTGTGGCAGTGGAGACATCTGTCGCAGCATTTGGCGGGCCAGAAGATAGAAACACGAGCAGCAACGTTGCCAATGATGAGCAGGTGGGGTGGTTGGTTAGTGGTGGGGATTTGATGAATGGGACTGCAGCGATAACAGATACTCTGCCTTGACCCCCTCCGAGCAACTTGCCGTGCCAAGCAACACATATGCATGCGTGTCTACTGCTGCAGTTGGAAACTGATGACGCAGTTTGATCACGGTTACGTAAAGGGTACTGTTACGCTTGTGCTGCAGGTGCCGAATGTGACAGCAACATCAGGGCCAGCTGAATCTCCAGCAGCAGTACCTGCTACCCCAAACACAGCTGCACCTGACAATCTGGCAGCAGTTGACAAGAGCAGCGTACCATCTGTGGCAACAGAGGTACCCGCTCCTGTCAGCCCTCCCGTAGACAGCAGCAGCAGCAGTGGCCGCACCAGCAGCAGTGGTGGTACAGGCAACCTGCTGGCTGCTGTGGTGTCGAGTGTTCTTGGAGCTTGTGTGGTAGCAGCTATTGCAGCCCTGCTAGTGCGTAGGCACAGGCGCAGCAAGAGCAAGCAACGGCAAGAGGGCCTGCAGCAGCAATGTAAGCATTATCAACCAGAGCTGTTGCCAAACTTGGCGGCTACAGCGCTAGTTAGGGCCATCTCAAGTGCCAGCACAGATTCAAGCGGCTCACAAGCAGCAGGTATGCCATACCGGCGGTTTGATGAGTAATGTGCTGCTGATTCAGCCCTCGCTGCATCTTCTGCCCTGTGAGACGTATGACTGCGGGAGGATGGTTGCATGTTTCACCTTCCAGCGCAAGTGAAAAACCGATGCATCATCAAACATAATAATAGAGGAAACATACTAATCGTATGCTCTGCCTGGGTTCTGCCGCAGCTGCTGGTGGATCCACGCAAGGCGGCAGCAGCACTGGCGAGTGGCAGCAGCACGCGCAGCAGCGGCTGCGCACCTCACCCTACCACACTGCCCTGACCATGCCAGCTGGTGGCAGCGATGCTGTGCCTGCTGGCAGTGTGTGGCGGTCAGGCAGCTGGCAGGGCCCTGAGCGTGCCACCACGCAGCCGGCAGGGTGAGTGAGCTAACAGGGTGAATTTGGCATGCATGACTGACTCAGCTGCAGGATGCGTGTGCTGTAATGCACCCATCTGTATGACAGCCTCACAGACCACAGTGCTCAGGCTGCAGCTTTGGGGGCGCATGGTCTACGCCGCCTTGTCAATCCCTGCTAGCATTCTTATGCTGTTCATCCCCGGTGCTGCCTGCAGGCAGCCGCTGTTCAGGAGTGTGAGCGGCCCCCACGCCCTGCTGCAGCATCAGCTGAGCCCACCCCAGCCAGGCCTGCACCCCTTCAGCAAACCCACCGGCAGTGCTGGCAGCATTCCAGGCGCACCTGTGGCTGCAATAAGCCGCAAGACGCCTCCGCTTCCCTCCATCACACCTCCAGGAAGTAGCATAACTGCTAGATATGCCGCATCGGATGCATTAGATAGCTACCAGAAAATAACAGCTGCTCCTGACAGCCTGCCGCGGCTCAGCAGCAGTAATTCTAATGCGGCAGCAGCAGCGGCAGCTGTTGCAGCTAGTGCTGGCAGTGAGGGTCTGCACAGGGGGGCCAATGGGGTGAGCTGCAGCAGCCAAAGCAGCAGCATTGCTGTAGCTGATACAGCCAGGGCAGCAGCAGCAGCAGGCAGCAGTTCTCTGGCTGGCCATAGCACTGGTGGCTCAACTTGGGGCTCCCTGCGGCGGTTGTTTGGCAACAGCGGCAGCAGCAGCAACAGCAATCGGCTGCCAATGAGCAGTGTCGCCTCACCCGGCAGCAGCTTAGCATCAGCATTGCAGCAAGGCGGCGTCTCATATGGCAGCAATGCCAGCACTGCAGTGGCCATATCAATGCAGCAGCAGGCTCCAAAACGACCGCAGCAGCAGCACCCCCAATCGCAGCAGTTGCAGCTCGTGTCCTATAACCAGCAGCCGCACCACTTGCACCAATCCCGCCAGCAGCAGCAGCACTACCAGCTGCAGCAACTCCAGCTAATCCAGGAGACTGCACCGCTGCCAGCATCTCAGCTAGCTGCAGCACCTGCAGGCCAGCTCCTGTCTAGCCTGCACCTCTCACGAATGCATGCTACAGGCCCAGCTGCTCGGCCGCAGGCGCCTGGCGGCATGCCATCTTTCGTGTCAGGCCACGACCCGATGATGTCAGCAATCAGCAGGCGTATCAGCCCCATCCTGTCGGTGTTTGAAGATGGCAGCAGCGCCACCAGCAACGACAGCTTTGCAGGGCCTGCTGCATGGCACACGGCCGACAGGCAGATGCTGGAAGACACACCAGTGAGGAGACGGACTCCGTTGACAGATATAACTTTACGATTGTGATGACATGTGTTGCGGGTGTCGCCACATGTGTGTGACACATGCGTTCTTGTGGTTGTGGGTGCCAGCCTCGCGCCCGCAGCTGCATGGCACCGCTGTGTTTGTGATGATCACTGCCATGGCAGCAGCACAGCACTGGCATGCCAGTATGTACCACCCACCGCCTGCCTGCTGCATGCATTGCATTGACGGCCTGCTGTGCCCTGCCCTGTGTCTTCTCTTGCCCTGTCTGTGTCTGCTGCAGGGCTGGCTCAACATTGACTTTGCCAGGGAAGTGAGGCTGGAGCGCAAGCTGGGGGAGGGGGGCTTTGGCCAGGTGATCATTGTGCGCTGTCAATGACTAGTTATTGACAGCACTGTTACTAACACATCGCGCAACGTTGTGCCCCCGAGAAAGCACAGCAGATCTGGTGCAAATTGTGTATTGGAGAAGTTGGTGAATATTTTGTTGTGGCTGCTGGGACTGCACAGCGTGTGCAATTGCACGCCTGCTATGTTTCAAACTCTGGCGTGCTCACGCGTCATGGGTGCAGTGCATTCCTGTCCCTGCTTACACAGATACCTGTGCATGATCTTTGCCTGTCCGCAGGTGTTCCGTGCGCGTTGGCGCGCTGAGGTGATTGCCGCGAAGCTGGTGCCCTTCATGTCCCTGGTGGCACACACCAGCCTCCCTGTTCGCCTCGTCAGTGCAGACCAACACGCCAACAGCAGCAGCACAGCAGCCCTAGCAGGAGCAGCCTCACCTCGGCCCCCTGGCTCTGCTGCTGCAGCAGCTGCTGCGTCTCCAGGCTCCACAGCTGCTGTGGACTCTGTCGGTGTCGGAGTGCAGTTCAGCGCTGCATCCTTGCGAGCAATCAAGATGGAGATAAAGGTGCTTAGTCAGCTGAGCCATCCAAACATTGTGGCGTTCAAAGGCGCATGCCTGGCACCTCCCCACATCTGCATCCTTGAAGAACTCGCGGAAGGAGGCTCACTGCACGGCCGGCTGTACAGCCGCAGCAGCCGCAGAGCAGCACCACCTGCAGCAAGAAGTAGAGCTGCTGGCTCAGCAGCAGGTGATGTGCAGTCTGTGACAGCAGCAGCAGCAGCAGCAAGCAGGCGTCGAGGAAGGTCAGGCAGCAGCAGCACAGGCAGGCTGCATGCGTTGCCACTGAATGTGCCGGAGGTTCTGCGCATTGCCATTGACGTGGCATCAGCGATGCAGTACCTGCACAATATGCAGCCGCAGGTGGTGCACCGCGACTTGAAGCCTCAAAACGTGCTGCTGGACCTGCAGGGACGTGCCAAGGTGAGACACAGTATGAGCAGCATGTGGCCGCCTGCATTGTTGCATTGCTGCTTCCATGCACACATTTCACACCACGAGTATTGCTCCGGCCCTCATTGCGTTGCACCCCACATGTGCTGGTTGTTGTACTAGGAAGACTACCAAGAGCCCCTCAGCTGCATCTAATGCATATTCGTTGTCGGCCAACGCTTGGTTGATCAACAGCTGCTCTCCTGTCACTGGCACAGCGCCCATTATTCGTCCACCATGCCCAGCCTGCAGTTTCAAAACTACCTGCAGGTGTGACTCACCCAGCAACACACTCATCCTCACAATGCTCACATGCCTGCCACATCCTCTTCATCTCACGCATACACACTTGCATGCACACAACAACCGCAGGTGTGCGATTTCGGCATCAGCAAAATGAAGGACGCCTCTCTTGCAGCCAGCAGCACCCGGCTGCAAGCCGGCACACCTGCCTACATGGCGCCTGAGCAGTTCGAGGGCTGCTCCGCGACTGAGAAGGTGGACGTGTTCTCGTTTGCGGTGCTGCTGTGGGAGTGCTGCGAGCAGCAGCAGCCGTGGCGCGACTTGAGCCCAATGCAGATCATCTACGCAGTTGGGCTGCAGGTGAGAGGTGGCTGCTGTTTTCTAAGTCGCCTAGATGTGTTGGCGACGGATATTCTAGCTGGGTTGATGCTAGCTAGCGGCATCTTGCTGGTGGGACCTCACAGGTGCTGCACAGGAGCAGCATCGAGGTGCTGCAGTAATGCGTGACGCTGCCGCCAAGTCTGTCATAGCGCTGTGTGTGCAGGTTCACCAGCTGCTTGGGATCAGCACACACCGACCACACATCTAAAAACCACTGACGGCGTGCAGCAAAGCTGCATGCATATGTGGAGCGGCCGCTGGTCATGCGGTTTACAGCATTGGTTGCGTACCGTGCGGCACATGTGTCTGATATCGCACATGTGTCACACACATTTCGACGTATCTGCTTGCAGAAGGAGCGCCTGAAGCGTCCTGGCCGCTGCCCTGACAGCCTCTGGCAGCTGATTGAGGCGTGCTGGCAGCAGCAGCCCGAGGCCAGGCCAGGCTTTCAGGCCATTCTGCAAACACTCAAGCAGCTGGAGGCAGAACTGCAGCAGCAGCAGCAGTGAGGGCATGCGCAGCCAAGGAACACTGCTGTCGGTTTTAGCCAGTGATGTGGGTATTGTGAACTTGCGGGAGCCAGTTCGAGGTAGAGCTATATAGCAGGAGTAGTACCGAAATTGATGTGAGGTGTGTCTGACGGAAGGTGGCACCCTGGAGACCACGAAGCCACTGGCAGCAGGCAGTCACTGTTTTGAAGTGCATGTGCTGGTTGCTGCAAATCTCAGAGCCCTCTACTGGTTATGATTTTGATGAATGTCCAGTACTGCAGTTCTGACGCGTCTGTAACTCCTGCTAGGTATTTGATAAATCAAGATTAAGCATATTGCGTGGCGTTAAAGCAGGTGGTTGACCTCCTACCACCGAACTGGCGACCATCAGGTCGTTCGCTCACAGAACATGATATTGTGCCCAAAGCAACCGATGCGTGTGTGTGTGTAAATGATGCTATTGTGGGTGAATAGTCTTTCTGCGTCTCATCCTGTTGCATGGCGTTAAAGCAGGTGGTTACCGAACTGGTCTACCGTCAGTTAACCCACTGTGAAATTGTATAATGCGCACAACAGCATTGATGCAGTTGCGGGGCAATTGCCATTGTGTAAATAAGTCACTGACGCATCTAATGCAATTGCGCAGACGGTCCGAGAGGCTTTCTGTGCGACTGTCCCTAAAGTGCACTTCCCCGCAACTGCATCAATGCTGTTGTGCGCATTATACAATTTCACAGTGGGTTAACTGACGGTAGACCAGTTCGGTAACCACCTGCTTTAACGCCATGCAACAGGATGAGACGCAGAAAGACTATTCACCCACAATAGCATCATTTACACACACACACGCATCGGTTGCTTTGGGCACAATATCATGTTCTGTGAGCGAACGACCTGATGGTCGCCAGTTCGCGACCGGCAGGCGGCAGGCGGTGGAAGCTGACGTGGTGGAACAGAAGCAGAGTTCAGGTTCATCTTGAGGGTGCTAAGCACGCTATAATGCTCTCTGCATATATTTTCGGGATCATAAGAAGCGCCTAGAGGGCTTCCGCACACCCGCATGCGCGCGTTGCAGTAGTTCACATTCTCGGGTAAGGAAGTTTGTGAAAGCTGCGTCTTGTCGACAACGGAGACAAGATATGGTATGTGAGAGTGCTTTTATACTAGATTGTGGACTTTTAAGATCCTCTAGTTGCTTATAGGCATCCTGTAACACTGGGATCCGGGGCCCTAGATCAGCAGTGGCTGGCTGGTTGTAGCAGGATCTGTGCCCTGCTGAGTGTGCACGGTGCAGCAGCAATCATGTGGGACACACCACATAGCTGCTGAGTTTTCACCTAGCCCTGTACGTGTAATTATCAGTTCCTGATCTCCATGTCTTGAAGACTACTTGCAAGTAGTCACAATTGAGCCCAGCAGCTACAGCAGCAGCATCACGCCGCCCAGTGGGCGCTTTCTGCTGGTGGCCGCCACTGGCACCTACAGTATGCAGTCACTGTGACTCAAGGTGACCCCGCATGCTCAGCACTAGTGCTGACAGTACTGTCACAAGCAGCAACGACCAGCTGGCCCGGCGGGTCCCTCCGAGGGTGGGCGGGTCCCTCCTGGCCCAGCACTGCACTGAGGTACGTACTACGTGCATTGAATGCAACCTTTCAAATTGAGGTATGATGTTGCTTTTACCTGGAGTCCAGGATTCGCTTCAATCTGTTCTTTCACACACCGGGCTGGGGCTAGCAGCAGCGTGTGCCGCTCGCGCCGGCGCCGCAAGGCGGAACATACCGCATGCCGCATACTACTAGTACTACTAGCGTGACGCCACTTGAGGCAGCACTTGCCGGCAAGCTTGCCAGTCCTTGAGCAGCAAGGTGGACCGTTCAACAGTGCCACTGATGATGCGGCATGCTTCATTCACAGCTGCTGCCACACGCCCGAAAACCATGCACATGGTCACGCGAACAGCACATTCCCATTATGCACTTCTTGATACATCGCTATGCTGTCACAACTCAGATGATCTAAAGCAGTTTGTAATCTTGATGCGGACATCAAACTGCACTGCCTAACGACCAGAATAAATGGTGCTGCATCACGATGTGCACACTATTCCATGCGCATAGCCCTGCACAACCGCAGTGCTGCGTGGTACATAGGCAGCACGCCTCTACTGTAGCTGCTGCAAGTACACACAGCCTGGCTGCAGCTGCAAGCCAGTACGCCTACAAATGACTTCTGCATCCCAACATCACCTGCGTTGGCATTTGCCACTGCCGTGTGCAGCTTACTCTTCAGCTGCATCCTGTTGCGACGAGGCTCGCAGGAACCTCAGCACCTCAGCGGTGTACTCCTCGGTATGGCACAGCAAGTGCCCCACGTGCTTGCTCTGCTGCCACTTCTTGGCAGCCACTGCAACACCGTACCGCTGCTGCCGCGCTGCTACTAGCTCATCTAGTTTGGCTGCATCACACAGTGGGTCATCTGCAGAGTAGAGGTACAGGCTGCGCCCCCCGCCCATCCGTAGCAGCCGCATGCTGCGCCTGCAGTGGCATGCAGACCAGGAGACCCAGCGGTTCATTTCGTGCTGGCTTGTAACCTCATGAAACTGGAAAAGGCATCATATGATGTGATACAGCCGCGCGCAGGTCTGCTGTGCTGGTGCATTGCAGTGCATTTGCTGCTATGACAGCAGAGGCGAGACGCCTAGTCACAAGCCTTGCTGCAAAAATCAATGCAAAGAGTTCCGCATGAAGTCCCCAGTGCAGCTGCAGCAGTTGCTGCTGTGCCACTCACCAATACTGCCACGGTCGTAGCGGTGCAACAAAGCAGCCCAGCAGCACCAGCGCACAGAACAGCAGCGCTGCCAGTATCCGGACTGGCAGGCTGCGGCCGATGCCTATTGCTTCTGCGCCCGTAGTCGGGTGCATGTAGCAGGGAGCTGAGTCAAAGATGACGCCTGTGATGCGACTGCTGAGGTGCTGGAAGCGCTGCTGCTGCAACAGGATGTCAATCTGCTCCAGCGGAAAGGCGCCGCCTGCCAGTGACAGAAGCAAGGGTATGTGCCGATAGTCTACAAGAGTTGTCACTTTCTGTTGTGATACATCACACAGCTGCTGCAGCCAGATGTGTTGACGTTGCACGGCGTAACTCGCTGGTCATAGCCTCGCATCATCATCTGAGTATGTCTTTGGCAGCTGCGGTTACCTCACTCACTCATTGCACACTCACCGTTTGAGAACACATAGAACACAAACTGCTGCTCAGGTCCCATGCAGTCCAGAAACTGCAGCAGGGCTGTGGCAAACCTCACACGCGGCCACATCAGCGGCAAGAAGATAGCAGTGCCTGACATGATGCCACGTACACTGCTGTAGCCGTGGCCTGCCAGCAACCTGCTGTATTTTGCTAGATGCTTGTCTGCAGCTCCGTACCAGCCCAGTAGCACCTGGTGCAGAACAAGTGCAGGAGTCGCGCGGTGACGTCACATCAGCTGAGACACCGCATCTCACGAGGGACCGTTGTGACAGGCGCCAGGCAGGGAGCAGTTGACTTGCATGCAGCATACCCAGGGATGGTTGGGTTTCTTGCCAAGCACATGGCTTGGGTTGGCCAGGCACCCTGCATGTGTTGCTGCCCTGGCCCCCTGCCCAGTGCTCTGCAACTGGATGGAAACGCAAGTCCTATCGCGTCCAAGTGCATAGACCAGCTACATTTTGCAGTGTGAAGCTGTCATGAGTGTTAAGACATGAAGTACCTACTCCAGGACTGATTTGAGGAAACACAAACATGCTACAGCAGCAGTGTGCTACAGTTCATCAGCGGCTGTGGCCTTGCTGTCATTGTGTCACACACTCACCACAAGAGGCCGATCTTCTCCGCCATACTCGAAGGCTGCTGGACTAATGCGAAAGCTGTAGTCCTGCCTCGCCATGATCACTGCTGCGGGTGCGTATGCTGTAGCAGCAGTAACACTCGTGTTCCTTCTACGGGCCACAGGATACCACTGCGGTGCCGATAACAGTTTTATGATCCTATCGTGCGTTTTAGTTGCTCTTTGCAGGCAGTGAAGCCCACAGCGGAAAATTTGGAGGTGTTCGGTTGTCCAAGCAGGTGTGCTCGTACCAGCTCTGTCTGATTACTGCTAAGCCCGCTGTGTCCAGGACAGGTTGATAACGGCTCTGCAACTGTAACAGAACCGCAGCAACGGAAACACGAGCGGGGTCAGAAGTGCAACAGCCATGTTACTGAACCCAAATGGGAAAGAACAAACAACAGTGGGAAATTTGGCGTCGACAATCACAGCTGATGCATAGCTCTACATCAAAAGGCATAGCGTAGCTAGCGGTCCTTGCTGCCACGCTCCCTCGCCCAACACCAGTCACAATCCCGCAAAGTCACTGAACAGAAGCAGGGCAGTGCAGGAGCAGCAAGATAGCTGCTATCTTGCAGTGATGAACACCAATCTTCCAGTACCAGTACAAGCACGCGAATAAACAAGACACAGCGGTTTTCAGCAAACAAGTTGGGGGACAATGCTCAGCAGCCTAATGAGATGGCGCTGACCAGGACAGCATCCAGAGAAAATCCGCCAAGAGCACCAAAGTTAGTGCTCTTGAGGTAAGTTCAACGAAATACTACAAAGGGCCAGGCAAAAGCAATGCTGATAGCTGGATCCAACACAACAGGTGGTGCACACGCGTGCAAGTGTGCCTGTGCATCAGCTGCGGTCTGTAAGCTGTGCGTTGCATAGCGCAACAATATTCAAGGGTGATACAGGCATCAGATTGTGCCTGCAGCTCGCGGTGACGCTTGAAAAGTGCAGCGTAGGTGGTCAACCACATCGTTGTCAATACAAACTGCTCGAGGCCATCATGGCCAGTTGACCTGGAAACTCCACCATAAGCATACCACAAAGCAATGCGCATGGAGCACGAGCCAAGCAATGATTGCACGTACGCGGGAAACAGCAGCCACCAAAGGAGGCGCTGCTTGGCATCCAACTGTCAAACGACGGCCAGCCTCAGCAGCATTCTAAGCAACACAGGCAAAACCATCAAGAAAACACCGGCTTACCGCCGCCATCTCCGCCATGCATCATAACGTAAGCATTGCAGCAAGCACTGCTGGAATAGGTATGTTGCGCAAGCACGCCACCAGCATGTGCTCCCCCAAACCGTGCAACACTCCCACCACAGACAGCCATGCTTTGAACCTTCAGACGAACCAAGGTCCCCACTGAACACCAATATCAAACTCCCCAGAACCTACACGTGCACTTAGCCCCAAAGCCATACCCCGCCCTTCAAACATCAGTCTGTGCTCTCTTCGGTGGCCCAGCACATCAGTGGCTGCCTTTGCACCATCACCACTAGTACACCACGTGAAGCTGAACAAGCATGCGTGCTTGGTCAACCAAAGGAATGGCAACGAGACGTCAACGGACCCACTGCACCAGCAGCATCTGCAGCAGCAGCTCATGCAACACTGCTGCAGCAAGCAATCTGTTACAAGCCAGCAGCGTGCTGCACTGTGCTGCAACAGCACCAGCTGCAGCTGCTGCCAGATGCCTGCTTGTTCCACCAGCAAAACAACCACAGCTTACCAGAAACGTACTAACATGGAACCCAAAACAACCTCATGTTTCTTCTGGGCAATTCCTAGCCACGGCAAGCCACAGCAGTGGCACTTGCAGTAACGACACATGTTGCTCTGTGTGATTGGGGCAGAAAGTCATGCAGTGTACATGCAGCTACAGCTCGTGCGCTGTAGACGTTGTTCCCGAGTGAACACACAACCAACAAACATAACACACACCAGCATCACAACGCATGCACAAGTTTGTAAGGGCCAAGAGAACGTGGTCCGCACAAAATCTACTCACAGACGCACCAAGATATGTGGGCTGCAGCACTTGCTCTGGCCTGCCCAACGCGGCACTTGCCATTCATGAGTCAGCAGCTGTGCCATCATCAGCAGCATGCCCCTACTACTCAACCAGGCACGTTGAAACAAATCAGGAGTTGGGTTTTTAGGCAGCCGGCATTATCACATTGCTGCCTTGCTGGAGTCATGTACAGCAAGGAGCAGCAAAGCAGGCAAGCACATAACAGTGTGTTAGCTGCTGTGTGCATGCTATAACAGGAGCAGGCCAAACCCAGACCAAAACAAAGACACCACACGCCAGGTGTCACCGGTGACAACAGGTACACGACACCAAACGGGTTCCGCCCTGTGTGTTGCAATGCCGATGTATGTAGCTAGTGCTTGCTGCAAATGCACAAGCTCGACATGCAGCGGCCATGCAGTTGTACAGAAGTTGGCAATGCTCACGTGCCCGTGAGTGCAAGTTCATGGCTGCCCTTGCCACATGCACAGCATGCACAGCATGTGGCAGTGCACATCGTGTGGCATGCTGCCATGATTGGGCTTTCTTGACATGAGAGGTCCCCGTTTCTCAAGGCACCTATAGTGTGACATACAACCCAGGACACAGCCTCCACACAACAGTTCCTAAATTCAGCTAGATCACAGGTTCCAAGGCTGTGCTATGCAACAGCACTGAAGCCTCGGCAGTCGCTGCACATGCACAGCACCTGGTTGATTTGTTGAAGATAAGAAAGAAAGGACAGTGCAGCACCCTACCAAAACCACGACATGCACACTAACAGCAGAGGATGCGCCCAGTCAGGAGCTCAAAAGGTGTGAGCCGACAGGCAAGCAGGGGGGTCCAGCATCAGCTACGTCACACCTGATGCCTGCTGCTGTTTCATATCAACGTCCGCCAGGGCGAACAGAAACCAAAATTGGATGCAGTTGTGTTCGCCGACAGAAACACATCAAAGGCACAAGGCTAGCAGATCATCCACTGCGTGATGTGATGCGATGCGAGATGTGGTTCACCTATGTTATAACCTAGCTCTGGCGGAGTGTGCTGTCCCGCAATCAGCCGTGAACAAACAACATATCCGAAGGTAGCGAGGCCCGCACGTGCTATGCAGTCTGATAGGCAGTGCAGTGCTGCACTGTGAAAGCAGCTGCAGCGTAATAGGCATGCGCTGTGCACAGCTGCAGGCGTGCAACTGTGCGTTATTGCAGTCTCATCTCACGTACAGAAGACCAGGCACTTCCACCAGGGCTGCTGAGGCACGCATTCAGGCAAGCTGTCCTCCTTCCCCTGCTGTTGCTGCTGCAGCTTGAGCTGCTGCTGTTCAGCATCTAGCTTTAGCTGCACTGGTGTCGTGCTCGCTGCTGGCGCCACCTGCTGCTGCTGCTGCTGGCCCTCTGGTGCTACTTGCTTCGCCATCACACAGCAAGCAGGCGGCTGCTGCGCGTGCTGTTCTGGCGCCGGATACTGCTGCTGCTGCTGCTGCTGTGTGGCTCGTATGGCCACGGGCGCAGATGCTGCACTTGTTGCCTGCAGCTGCTGCTGCTTTGGGGAGGCCTGCTTGTCACGCTGGCAGCAGTGCACCTGCTGCTGTCCTGAACAGGGCACGCGCTGCTGCTGCTGCTGGGCTGACGCCTCTTGCTGCAGCATAGGAGCTGCACCATCTGCTGTCCGTGGCTGCTGAGACTGCCCTGGGCACCGCTGCTGCTGCTTGTGGTTGCTGTGATGTGCATGCTGCTCCCTGCTGCTGCCCTCCTGCAGCACGATAGTGCCATCCACGCTGTTGAGGCTGCTGCCGGCTTGTGAGCCGCACGCTGATGCTGCTGCATGCATGGGGAAGATGTCGCGCAGTGGCCGCAGCTTTTTCTGCACCATCAGCATCGCAGTACCCTGCAGGGACAGTCGTTGAAGCAGCAGCGACGACTGACCACAGAATGAGACACCAAGATATGTAGTACCACCAGTAGGACAACACCAAATGCAGGGGTCAGATATGTACCGATAACAGGTGTGTGGCTTTCACAGCAAGCTATGTATGACATCAGCAGCAGTACCGCTGCACAGGTGGCAGAAGACAAGCACTGGCCTGTCAGCAGTGGCGCATCCAGCAGGTGCACACCTGGGCTCCAGAGTTGCGCAGTGACGAGATCAGCAGAGACACCAGGATGTCAAAGTGCCGCTGCGTGGCGCCTCTCTCTTCTATCACTGGGCCATGCACCTGAAGCATTGACAGCCGGCAAGCAGCAGCAGCAGCAGTTGCGGTTGCAGCCACAGTTTCAGCACCGCTGATGAGACTGCAGTGCGGATGCCAGCAAGCCCTGTGCCGCTTTGAGTGACCCCAAAAGCACGTTTGCCTGTACACATGTCATTGCACATGGCCACGAGGGGTCCATAAGCGCCCCTTCTGAGGCAGCACCTTTACTATGCCTGTCTGCCGCCAAGCAGGCCGCACCTTGCGCAGATAGTCTGTCTGAGGCTCTGTCATTGGCGTCTCGAAAGCGGTGAGCTGCAGGGAGGACAGTAAAGGGAACAGTGAGCCTTGATCGGGCCGGAGCAATCCACCCCTGCACCGCAAACTCACCTGCAAGATGAAGTAGCTGACATGGCGCCTCAAAACGACCATGTTGACGCCCTGAAGGACGCACAAACGGAGTGTAAGCGGAGTGCCACTTTGGCGAACTCGAGTGGAGCCGTGCAAACCAAAGCTTCTGCTCACTTTGAAGATGTGGCCTAAATCATTGTTGGCGTAGACCTGTCTATAAAACTCGTTGGTCGCCTCTGTGATCAGAGGCAGATCCAGGGCACTCTGTTGTGATTCCATTTTGTGGTTAAATGAACATGCTTGAGCTGCAACACGAGCATAGAGCGCATGTGTGAGCCCCGCGTGCCCCAGTGAGGCTTCAAAGTGAGCCCCAAGGTTGAAGTTGAACCAACTCAACAACCCTGAACCCGCTTTGCAACATAATAAGCTGCTCGGCCGCGCTGAGTGGCATGTTAACTGTTGGTTCAAGCAAGGCTCTGCAGGCCTGGGCAGCCATGCGGGCAGCCAACGTAGTGATGTGCTGTCCATTGGCACAGCGACCCATACAGTCACCTGCAGCTGGTTACGCCCATCCCCATGGCACTGCTTACTACTAGGGACTTCTGCATTGCTTTGTAGCATTCATTGTACAATAATTTACTTTTAGACATGAACATGAAGTGAAGGCTTGCGTAAAACGATGCGCAGCTGACGTCTGCCTCAGGCAGGGCTTGCTGGCAGATTGGTACCGGTGACCACTGGTCCTGAAGACGGCAGGCTGCACACCGCCAGTGTCTACTCACTGCCACCTTGACTGACAATAACAACAATGACACCTCGTCTACCTGCTGGCTGAGCTTTTGAACACCGCATGTTCAGGTACTGTGCAAAGGGTTTGGGTCGACACGAATCACAAGCCCTAAACATTACTTATGCACGGTTACAGCACATCAGCGTGAGCTGTCTGGTCTAGATTGAACTCAGATTAGATGTGTTGCTTTTGCAGGTTGAGCACGTCTTCTTTGTCCCTCAGTTTCTGCAGTACTGCTGGCAAGCTGCACCCACACATGTTAACCTGGTGCTGAGGCAGTTCCTCGGCTGATCTAGCAACCTAGGTTGTCTCGTACACTGATCAGACGCTACTTTAGCTGATAGCATGGCTGTCAAAGCCGCGGTTAGAGCAGCGCGCTCGTCTGCCCGGCAAGCGTGTGTGGCACCCGCCGAGTTGCACCAGCTGCTGGACAGCCTGAGCAACACTGCATTGAACGAAGCTGTATTCAGTTCGCGTGAGCAGGAGGGGCTGGAGACCCCGCATGCTGCACAAATACCAGCGTTTGATTCAGCAGCACCAACCACAGCAGCAGCTGATCAGGCCCCTGCTGTGGCTCAGGTGCAGCTCATTGATCTGAGCAAACAGCAGCAGCAAACATCATGGAGGCAACAAGACACGTTGAAGCAGATGCGCATTGCATCCGATCACATGGCTCCATGGCAGCAGCAGCAGCAGTACAGCAGGTTTAGCATGCACGCAAGCAGCAGCAGCGACGAAGGCAGCAGCAGCGGCGGCAAAGACAGCAGCAGCACGTCAGGCCCTACATCCAGCAGCAGCAAGTCAGGTGCATCAGCAGCATCTGCGCCTGCAGACTTTCTTGCTGCTGTGCTGCTGGCTATGGGCAGCTCTTCAAAAGCAGCGCAGCTCACTCCTGCAGCCATCACTCAGCAGATGGACAAGCACATAGTGGGGCAGGCGGTAAGCACATGCAACGCTCGCCATGGTGGAAACCGCTCAGCACGTGCAACCTGCACAGCATTCTTTGCAAAGCTGCAGGACTCGCAGGCAATGCATCGCATGCATGCATACTCCTGCAGGTGCACATTTTGCAAAGCAGCAGGACTCGCAGGCAATGCATCGCATGCATGCATACTCCTGCAGGTGCACATTTTGCAAAGCAGCAGGACTCGCAGGCAATGCATCGCATGCATGCATACTCCTGCAGGTGCACATTTTGCAGCGCGCATATGTTGTCGATGCCTGCTATCATTGCATCCACTGCACCCATCTCACAGCGCTCACAGCATGCTGCGTGCAGCACATGCAGGGCAGGGCATCCCTGCTTTCCTGCAAGGGTTGCATTGTCGCGTGCGTGGTGAACTGCTGAAGAGTACTGCACACTTGCTGCCGCATACACAGGCTGCAAAGCGCGCTGTGGCAGTGGCGCTGCGCAATCGCTGGCGCCGTCACCGCCTGCCGGCTGCAATAGCAGAAGAGGTATGAGAGCGGCATGACGAACAGCAGTAACAGCAGGAAACAGTAGCAGCAGAGCAGCATCCTCAGCAGCAGTGCATGCTCCTGTGTTGGATGACATGTGTGAGTGCACAGATCGAGGAGGTCAGCAGCATAGGTTGTATCAAGCCCACACGCGACAGTGGTGTGGATACCAAACAACAGGTGGCAATGCGCTACCCAGGTGCCAGCACGGGCAGCAGCGAAAGCAGGATTCAGTGCCACACTCTTGTCGCGTTTTGAGTTGCATGTAGTGTAGGTTGTGTCGTGTGACCCCATGACGCGATGAGCAGTGCCTGGCACGTTCTATTACAGCATCATCTCTACAGCAGTGGCGTACCCCTACATGTCCACGTTAAGAATGTCTGCTGCTGCCGCTGCTGCTGCTGTTGGTGCTGTCAGATCACGCCCAAGAACATCCTCATGATCGGGCCTACAGGCTGTGGCAAGACAGAGATTGCACGCCGCCTGGCCAAACTAGTAGAGGCGCCTTTCGTCAAGGTGGGTGCTCCTGCTGCTACTGGCTGGTTGTACAGCAGCAACGTCCAACACATTGCCTTCAAGACGACAGCTGCACGAAGCGTCTGCATCTGCGTCGACCATCAGCAGCACCACATCCCCCTGCTGCACCCGCTGCCAACCCCCGGTGTAGGCATGTGTAACATGTGTTATGACATTAGCATCTGACCCCTGCTCTGTCTCCTCGCTGCTTGTCCAACCCTCCCCTGGTGTTGACACCTGTAACATCATGTAAAGCTCTGCTCTGTCTCCTCGCTGCATTGGTGTTGTCACACCATCGCATGGCCTAACGCCTGCAGGTTGAGGCTACCAAGTTCACGGAGTTGGGTTTTGTGGGCCGCGACGTTGACGAGATTGTCAAAGACCTCATGGAGGCCTCGCTGGCGCTGACCAAGCAGCGGCTGGCCGCAGGGCTGCGCGCGACTGCTGGCGGCATGGTGGAGCAGCTGCTGCTGCAGGCGCTGCTGGGGCCGGCGGCTGACAAGAACGCCTACGACGCCTTCAGGTGCGGCTGCCGCAGCCAGTGTGCAGATGGTGTTGTTTTGCAGTGTTGGCAGCATGCTGTTCCTGCCTGTGCGTGGTGGAGCAGCTGCTCTGCAGGCGCTGCTGGGGCCAGCGGCTGATAAGAACGCCTATGACGCTTTCAGGTGGGGCTGCCGCAGCCAGTGTGCAGATGATGTGCATGTGGTTATCTTGCAGTGTTGACAGCATGTGCTGTGCCTGCCTGTGCTTGGTGGGGTGGTAGAGAAAGTTGAATGTGATGTACTAGGTGGAGCAGCATTGCAGGTGTTGATGTTGAGCGTGTGGCGTGAGAAGGTGTGCAGCTGTACACAGGCGTGTGGCAGCGGAGGGTGTGCAGGACGCATGCAGCACAATGCTATTGTGTTGCGCAAGCCTGTTGTGTGTTCTGCTGTATCTTTGGCTGTTTAATTTCCTGTATGCACACACATGCACGCACATGGTTTTCAACAAACCCTCACAGCCAACTCCCTGCTGCTGCTGCTGCTGCTGCTGACAATGCGTCTCCCGCAGGCCGATGTACCGCAACGGTGACCTTGACGACAACGTGGTAGATCTAGACCTGGATGCGTTGAATGACATCAGCAGCGCAGCAGCAGCAGCGCCAGCAGGCCTGGGAGCCCTAGGTGGGCCTGAGGCCGGCAGCAGCAGCAGCAGCAGCAGCGCAGGGCCAGACAGTGCTGGGCACGCTGCTTGGGTTAATCTGGCCAGTACGATCATGGAGGCTATGAGCAGGCATGGCGGCGTGGGGCCTGGCGGCATGCGTGGCAGGGGCAAGCGGCGAATGAAGGTGAGGGGTGGGTTGGTTTGAGTGCAGGTGGTGGGATTTGGGTTGGTGGGGACTGGGTTGTCGAGTTCGTGTGATGGGGACTGGCGACTTGTCTTCTAGGGACACGCGGCAGACAATGGTGAGCAGGATAGGAGAGGTAGTGGACGGTGGTGAGGTTCTGGGAAGAAGAGGAAGGAAGGGTTACACTGGTGTTTTCAAGAAGAGGAAGGAAGGAAGGGTTACACTGGTGTTTTCAAGCGGCTGCGCCGCACGAGACACCTAGTCAAAGAGGAAGCTGGTCTCAATGACAAGTGGTGCGGGTGGTGCGTAGGAAAACAATCATAACGGCAGGAGCAAGCAGTGGATCTGTGTGGGGGAGGTTGCTCGTGCACAGGGATGGCACTAGGGTGGAGTTGAAGCAGGGATGTTGAAGGTGGATGCTGACGCAAATGGAATGGGACGAGATGACACACATCGAAGAGGGTTGCAAGCAGTTTTGAGGTTGGCGTCTTGCGCTGCAAGTAATGTATGCACATGACATGCCTAAAGCAGGCAGTCAAGCAGGTTCTGAATATCAGGGTACAAAAGCATTCCCTTATTTGGGCATTTACAATCACATACACTGCACATAGTGCGCTCGCCGGGAATCGAACCCGGGCCTGGTCCGTGGCAGGGACCTATCATACCACTAGACTACGAGCGCTGCTTGCTTACACAGGCACTACTGAGGAAGCAGGGGAAGCAGGGGGGTGCTGCTGCATGTGCAACTGTACTGCACGCCAGCAACAAACTCCTGCGGCGCGCTGCAACCTCTGCTGCTGCGCGACCTCTTGTGGTGCCTGTGCTGGTGGAGCAGGTGGCGGTGCGTGCAGCTTTGGGTGCTTTTTGGGATGCGCTTGCTGATTTTGCCGCTACAGCCAGGGTGCCGCGGCGGCATAGGAACCAGCTCTTCACCCGGCAGCCGTTTATCTCTTGGCACACTGTGCTGTGGGGTAATGGCCTGCGTGTGGTGCGGCGGTGACAGCCATCATTCTACATGTTGAGTTTGCCCTTTGACCTCTATCAAGCCTGAGACTGGTGGTCCTGCGCTGCAGGAGCTGTAGTGTATGTGGTGCGGCCGCTGCAATATGCAGTGGCATCGCCCCTGCAGCAGCCACCTGGCCCTCTGCTCCTTTCCCCCTTGTCTGCTGCCTTGGGCCGATGATGTGACCTTTGTTCGCCAGCTTTGTCCTGTTGAGTTCAGCCAGCCCACTATACTGCACCAAGTATGGTTTGCTGTCAATGGCACTGTTTTAGGTTAGTCCTGCTACATGTCCCAATAGACTCTACACTGCGTGTTGTGAGTCTGACGGTTCTGCCAGCAGAGCCACATGTCATGTCTCACACACAGAGGCTTTCTCGGGGTGGGCCTCCTTGGGTGACAGCCTGTTTTTCGCTGAACTTCTAGCAGCCCTCTTTTGTTTTCGTGTGTTCGTTGCCACGTAGTCGCCTGTGCACACCATGTAACCCCTCTTCTTTTGACACCGTTCAGAGCAGTACGTTCTGTCAGTACGCGGCGCTGCATTTGCATGCACATAGGTGTATGCGCGACGTGCAGGGTGCTTATGCCGCCATACATCGCACATGTGACGCAGTTGTTGTGCCCAGGCTGCTGCATGCGCAGCATCAGGCGGCAGCAGGGGTTGCTGCGGCGCCGGCTGTTGCGGCTGTACCTGGTGCTGCTGCTGGGCAGCAGATTGCCTGCTGTCCTCTCTCTACTTGACACGAACTTTTAGTCTCCAGGCAGAACAAGGCCAGTGGATGGCTGTCGTTCATGTTGCTGGTAGAGCTCCAGCAAAGGGCCGCTAATGTTAGCTGCATTGGCTGCGTGATCTGAGGCACGCATGTATATGCCCACTGCATGCAACCGCTGTCCACACCAAAGGCACACACAGCAATAACTGTCCACACCAAAGGCACACACAGCAACCGCTGTCCACACCAAAGGCACACACAGCAACCTGCCCTGGGCAGGGCCATCAACAGCTGCATGTACCTCCCCCTGCACCTGCAAGGCCCCACTGGCAAGAAGGCTGCTGCGAACTAGAACTGTAACGCCGGCTCTGGTGCAGCCCAGGCCTGCGAGCCTCACACACCAGAACGACGACCAAGCCCAAATCTGCAGCCTGCGTTGTACTGCAGGCCTGTCCATGAAGTTAACATGCGTACGCATGTCAGTTTTCTGGACAGGCCTGCATTGAAACGCAGGCTGAAGATTCTTGGCTGGGTGCTGTTTTGGGGCGTGGGGCTCTCAGGCCAGGGCCGTGTCCACCGCCACCGTGTGCCTGTGCACACCGTGTCGCCCCTTTTCTTCTTCTCTCTGGCCTCCGTTCAGGCTCACTTTAGCGACGGGCGGCACTGATTCCTTGTGTAGTCCATCTATGGGTGTTAGTTGCTGCGTAGTGGGCTGTGCACACCCTGTGTTGACGCAACTCTGACTGTTGTTACGATCACGTGTTTGTTGTGCTGCAATAATCGTCAAGTTTCTGAGGAGCACCAGGTGCTGCTTTTGGCTGATGTTGAGCGCGCGCTGTCTTGTCACACGTTGGCTGCTCCTGCTGTGCTTTCTGCGCTGCGCTGCGTTCACACATCAGGTGTCTAAGGCGCGCCGGCTGCTGCTTGACGTGGAGGCCAAACGCGCGCTGTCTTGTCACACACCTGCCTGTTCCTGCTGTGCTTCCTGCTCCGCTGCTGTGCGCTCACACATCAAGTGTCAGAGGCGCGCCGGGTGCTGCTGGACGCGGAGGTTGAGCGCGCGCTGTCTTGTGGCACACCTGACTGCTCCTGCTGTGCTTCCTGCTCGTGCTGTGCTTCCTGCTCCGCTGCGCTGCGCTCACACATCAGGTGTCTAAGGCGCGCCGGCTGCTGCTTGACGCCGAGGCCGAACACGCGCTGTCTTGCCAAACCCTCACTGCTCCTGCTGCCCTTCCTGCGCTGCGCTGCGTGCATACATCAGGTGTCTGAGGCGCGGCGGCTGCTGCTTGACGCGGAGGTTGAGCGCGCGCTGTCTTGCCAAACCCTCACTGCTCCTGCTGTCCTTCCTGTGCTGCGCTGCATGCACACACCAGATGTTAGAGGCGCGCCGTCTGCTGCTTGAACGCTGAAGTCGAGCGCGCACTGTCTTGCCAAACCCTCACTGCTCCTGCTGCCCTTCCTGCGCTGCGCTGCATGCACACATCAGGTGTCCGAGGCGCGGCGGCTGCTGCTGGATGCTGAAGTTGAGCGCGCGCTGTCGAGTGACCGCGTGGTGCGTGAGGCACTGCGTGCCGCGCAGGAGGACGGCATCGTGTTCATCGACGAGATTGACAAGATCGTGGACACCAGCAAGGGAGCAGCAGGCGCCACCAGTGAGTGTTTGTTGTGCATGCGTGCTGCTGTCGCTGTGTTGGCTTGTGTCAGCTTGTGCAGAACATGCGTGGAAGGCAGCGTGCGTCTTTGAGGAACTTTGAAGGGTGAAGTATGCAAAACGACGCATGGAATTTTGGGCAGACGGGGCGTTTGAGTGTGGTGCAGGAAGTGTGGCTGAGGCTGGTACTGGTGCGCACACTGATTGGCAGCTGGGGTTTGTTGAGGGGTTTTTTAGGGATTTCAGCTGAGTGTAGCCTATGCATAGTATGCAACTGCGTGAGGAGAGTGCAAAGAGGTGATCTGGATGCAGTGTATGACGCGAGATCTATGCTTTGGCCTTGTACTGCAAGAGTTGACAATCAATAATGTATGATGGTGCTGCGCCTGTATGCAGCAATGTGAGCAATGAAGGTGTACACTGTGACCTCTTGATCTATTGCTTTCACAGACCGACTGGGCACCTTGTGGCTGATTTTGCCTGACGCTGCATCTGGACGTTCACGTTGCGTCTGCAGGCAGCAATGTGAGCAGCGAGGGTGTGCAGCGTGACCTGCTGCCTATCCTGGAGGGCAGCACAGTCGCAACGAAGTACGGCAACGTGTCAACAGACCACGTGCTGTTCATAGCTAGTGGCGCATTCCACAGTTCGAAGCCGGGAGATATGCTCGCAGAGCTGCAGGTGCGACGCAGGGCTGCTGCTGTGCTGTGTTGCCCGCCTGGTGTTACGAAGATGCAGTGGCGGTAGCACTGATGTGATAGGCATGGAGCGGCCAATGCGTGCCTGCTGATAGCACTGCAGTAATCTGTATGCGGCTCTGTAGTTCAGGTTGTTGCGCTTGCAAACAACAGGAGCACCACAGTTTGCGATGATATGCTCTGCAGACCAAGCCCATGCTTCAGCTTCCTGCCAAGCCTGCATTGCCGCCCACTAGTGTGCACAAAGCCCACTTGACGTAATGCAGACACATGTATCACAGGCATACGGCAGCAACAATGCATCCACACTTGCATTTTCAGCAAACAGATTCATTTTTTGCGGTCTTTTTCCTTGCAGGGCCGGCTGCCGGTGCGTGTGGAGCTTGCTGGGCTGACTGCGGAAGACTTCTACCGCATCCTCACCGAGCCCCAGCACAACATGCTGCGGCAGCAGGCAGTGCTGCTGGCCACTGAAGGCATCGACCTGCACTTCACAGATGGAGCTGTGCGGGCCATTGCCAAGGCGGCGGAAGACGCCAATCGGCTGCTGGATAACATCGGTGCACGGCGGCTGCATACTGTGCTGGAGCGCGTGCTTGCTGATGTCAGTTTCAGTGCTGACAAGCTTGTGGCAAAGGCGAGGGCAAGCAAGGCCAGCAGCAGCAGCAGCAAGGATGCGGCGGCAGCTGAGGGGCCAAAGTCAAGCAGTGGCAAGGGTAGCAAGAAGCAAAAGCAGCAGGCAGCGGCAGCAGCAGCAGGTAGTAGTAGTACGGCTGGCAGCACAGTAGGTACAAGCAGCAGCAGCAGCAGCAGTGGTGAGCTGGTTGTGCGGTATGAGGTGACCGAGGAGATGGTTGAGGCGTGTATGAAGGAGGTGCTGAAGAACCAAGACCTGTCACGCTACGTACTGTAAGCAGATGCTATCTTCTATTTTGTACTGATGCAATTGCTGCCACAGTTTGTCGCGTTGATGAGCTGCTGCAGCTAGCAACCGGCTGCAGCTGCAGCTGTTGAGACGGACTTGTCCATGATTATGTGGCTTAGGCTAGGTGCACAACTCTTGTAGCTATAGCAGCAGCATGTGGTGCCTTTGCTAGGATGCCTGCAATTGCAGCCATGGCACGGCACTGCTGTGTACTGTAAACGACTCCTGGTTGCCATGACGGTCAAGGTTTGCTGTGTGGTGGCGCTTGTCATTTGATGCTGTCTGACGGGTCTGTAAGCGCACAGGCCACCTGGGTGCTGTAGGATGATGCGCGCTTGCATGCCTGCCCGTGGCCATCGGCATTGCTGTTTTAACGTCCCAACACCCAGCACGATTGTGAAACCTGACGCAGCATTGACGTTGCATTGGCGTTGCAGCTCTGAGTCAGAGAGTAGTATAGTATCAGGGGCCTGTTTCCTGGCATGAGAGGTGTGCTCTATGAACAGTTCAACAGGTAAGCCGAAGAGAGGCAGGAACGTTCCTGCTGTGACGCGCGTGCGATGCGGCAGCGTACATGCATGTGTCAACCACTGGTTGCTGTTTCTCTGCCAGCAACTGTCCCCAGCTGTGTCATTGCGGTTCTCATGTACTGTAGAGGCTTGTTGCAGATTGTGTGTAGCAGGACTTCTTGCAACCTGGCTGGGTATAATGCATTTGCATGTTTGCAGGAGTGTTGGCTACAGCCAGTTGCATGAAGTGCTTCAGAACTGGACGTTGAACACCACAGCAGGCGACGCATCAGCTGTGCTGGGAGCAGCATGGGAGAGCCCCACCATCGACGCCGTCAGCTTCTGCACACGCATCAGGGCCTTCTTCACTGCAGTGAACACAGGTGGGCACACTGCACAGCATGTGTCGTGGCGTGGTGGAACGACAAGAAGCAAGCCTTTGTTATCCCACAAACACAGCAAGTGGGATGAGGCTGGCTGTGTTTGTGCTGTGTGTGCGTCTGCTTTGCATGGCTACTGCTTGTGGTATCATGCGCATGCAAGACTAGTGTGTGTGGCAATGCGTGATGGCAATAGCTCACAGCTGTCAGGGAGCGCCACTGCCCTGCATGCAGATGCAGTATCTTCCAAGAACAACAGAGCAGCAACATGGTTGCGGTTATGAAACACACAAGTCAAGTCAATGTGTATGCCTGCTGCAGGGAACCACAGCTTCTGGGTGGTGCCAGATGACTTTGCCAGGACGGATTCTTTTTTTGTATCTTTAACATAGGTTGCTTTATTTCACAACTCTGCTGAGATATGTACATCTAACCTGCGAGCAACCTTCACTGATGTGAGCGGCTTTTGCGCATAGTACCATGGACTCTGTGATTCCTGCATGGCGTGCAAGTACTTGCAGGCAATAGCGCCACACCTGTCGCGTGCAAGTACTTGCAGGCAATAGCGCCACACCTGTCGCGTGCAGCAGCAGTCTGTATGAGTGCATCGCCATCGCAGGCGGCATGGTGTGATCCCAACATGCAGACATCAAGTGGCCAGCAAACTGGTCTGCAGCAAGCAATGGCCTCATCCATAGTGTATTTCATGCTCGGTGCTGTGGCTAGGCGCTATGTGGTGACTTGCAAACCTCAGCCTGAAGCCCTCGCTGCCGTTCTCTATGTCGAATTTGGGTGCTGCAGGGCAGCAGCAGCTGGCTGGTCAACATCACTAGCCACACTGGGGGCACGAATGAGTGGAGCAACTCTGCCAGTCAGCGCAGCCGGCCTGTGCTGCTGGCGGCAGGAGAAGTGCTGCTGCTGGAGGCTGTGCATTGCCAGAGCGCCAGCGGGCCTTCACGTCTGCAGGTGATAACAGTGTACATCAGTCCTGCCTTGCAGGAATGTGCTTGGTACCGTTCGCGCGGCCCGGGCCGTCGCTGGGGGGTGGCGTGGAGGCGGGGCGGCAGCAATGCATGTATGTAGCACCGCATTGTCTGCTGCTCCGACCCTTAGTGTTGATGTAGGCGGCCGGTCGGCATAAATATATGTCTGGCTGTACTGCCTAGCAATACACTGCAAGATGCATGTGCAGGTTCAACGGCAGCTGCTAATCCGCGTCCACAAACCACCAACACGCCACACTGTCTGTATACTCACCGCAGGTTGGCGTTACTGTGCCCAACAGCAAGCCGGAGTGTAGTTCCACCCCCGAAGTGCAGCGCACCACAGTTCACCACAACCTTTTCGGCCAGCAGCGCCTGCTCATTCTGCTGGCGCCTGCAATAAATGACAGCGTTATCAACATAACACTGACAGCAGCGGACCCAGCCGCGCTACAGCAACCCAACCTTGGACTAAATGTCACTGTGAACGGCAGTAGTTTGCCTGCCTTAGTGGCTGTTGCCGACGGGCAGCTGGGTGCCAATACACTGGCAAGCACGCTGAGGCAGGCTCTCAGGCTGGGCAGAAGTTTGGCTGTTGGGGTCGAGTGGAGTGCAGCAGAGGATGGGAGGTCCGTTACTTACCAGGTGGCAGCTGCAGGATCAACCAACATTACTCTGGTGAGCTGCCAGCTTGCGCAGCGCGCTTGCCTATCTACTGCAATGTGCAACTGCGATGAGCTTGTCTTGGTTAATGCAATCATTCGCTGCCGTCTTGTGATTCAAGCTCTTTGCCAGAATGTAAGGCTGCACCTCTGGCAGTCATTGGGATGCAGACTGGCGGAAAGTGCTGTATGTGCATGCACAATGGCTGTTCAATGACACCTTACTGTGCATTGCTTGGCTGACAACGATGAGACGTTGCATAACGCGTGTTTTGCCTTGCATTGCTGCCGTGCCTGCAGCTCTCCAACATTGCTGTGACTGCCACAGTGGGGGCCATTGTCCCAGCTCCGCCTGCTGGCCCTGGCACATGCCCCAATGCAACATGTGCATTCGCAGCCCCTTTATGGGTGCTCAGCAACACATCAAGCGCCGACAACACCACCAACGGCAGCATGTATGTCGCTACCTACCCGCAAGTGCCTGTCTTTGGCTCTATGGGAGGTACATGCGGGCAACCCGTGCTCTCTCCTGCCGTGGAAACCACAACGCCAAACCTAGATGGCATCACAGTAGCAGTAGTGCCAGCATTGAATGCAGCAGGGGTGGATCTGCGCACCGTACAGCTTAGTATATGGGGTGGTGATCCATTCAACACTACGGTGCTACCTTGGAATGCGTCTAATGCTGCTGTAGCAGCTGCAGTGGATCTTGCCACTGGCTTCAGACCCACTGTGACTCAGCGCAGGTGAGACAGAACTGGCTACACCAACGTGCCTTGCTGTTGCTGCATATGCACACTTCAAGCAGCTTGCATGTGGAGCACAGGAGTGCAAGCTCCTGAATCGTGTGGTGATCTGTCGAGATAGGCTGCACAGTGCAATGCAGCAGGCTGCTGCTGTTCAAACCTTTAAAAGCAAGTGCACACTGACCTGCCGGTTGCGTGTGCCTGGATGTACTACTGCAGCGTGCGCGTTGGCGCCAAGACAGGCCTGCAATGGTGAGCTGGCTGGCTTAATTAAAAAAAAGCTGGCTGGCTATGCAGCTGGCAACCGCCAAAGCAGCAGTGCTGGCATCATGAATTGGCAATCCACCTGCAGCGCTGCGGCTACCAGCAGCTGTACAATGCACAGCATTGCAATGCACGTCACAGCAAGGAGGCAATCACTGCATCGAGCAGATTCAATTCGCCGTGCGAAGGACACAGCTTACATATATGTATATGTATATACATGTAGCACGTGTACATGTGTGGCATCGTTTCTGCATCTGCTGACATGCTAATGTTCATGCTTTGCCGCAGGGTGCTGGACTACTCATGGAGCCAAGCAAATCCAAGACACGCATGGCATGCGGCTTGCCGACGATCGATTCGACGATCGGACCAAGTCCGATGCTTCGGGGCTCGTCTGGAGAATTTTATTTCGGTCGTTTATAGTTGTTTGCATGCTCCTAGAAATATTCCAGACCACCACCGTGAACACCAAGCAAATCCAAGACACGCATGGCATGCGGCTTGCCGACGATCGATGCGACGATCGGACCAAGTCCGATGCTTCGGGGCTCGTCTGGAGAATTTTTATTTCGGTCGTTTATAGTTGTTTGCATGCTCCTAGAAATATTCCAGACCACCACCGTGAACACCAAGCAAATCCAAGACACGCATGGCATGCGGCTCGCCGACGATCGATGCGACGATCGGACCAAGTCCGATGCTTCGGGGCTCGTCTGGAGAATTTTTATTTCGGTCGTTTATAGTTGTTTGCATGCTCCTAGAAATATTCCAGACCACCACCGTGAACACCAAGCAAATCCAAGACACGCATGGCACGCGGCCCTAGACTTCTCCCGCCACTTCTTGGCGAGGAGGGGCACCCGTTTAATCAGTTTGTGACGACCACAGACGTCCATGCAACATCGTAGGTACACCAAATTGCAGCAGATAATCTCTATTTAGATATACTAATTTGCCTCAGGATTCTGTTTGAAGGGCACTGTTGATCAAGCGAACATCCTTCCATTCTATCGTGGATCGATTAATGAAGTAGGGTGTCGGTTTGCTTGGTCAGTCCAAGGCAACTTGCATGATTTTTTTGGCAAAGCAAACTTGCATTATTCGATAAAGAAATCATTTCTTCTGGCAGAACGACCGCTGCCAAAATTAAGAACGACCGCTGCGACCTTGGCCCTGGAATTCCCTGGTGGCAAGTTGTGTTAACTTTGCTCGGCGCCGACACGGTGTCGCTGACTAGTGCCTTCTGTTTGAGCTACATTAGCACATCATTAGGCATCAACAGCAATTGCACTGTCCCAACTCGTCACAGGTCATCTTAAAGTAGGTCTTGTCACGGTCACCCGCAAGTGTCGAAACTGTCACGTATTGCCGCAGTTCGAAACGTGCAGTGCTTACATGTTGGTGCAACGCACCTTTGGTTATAACATGCTAACAACACTCTCTCCTACACATATCTGAGAAGCAGCCCAACAAGCTCAAATGACATGTTAATCCAGACAACCCATTGGCGCACATTGATACTATGGCACATGCTATTGCCATCTGAGCTTGTGCAGCTCACACCGGGGCATAGCACAGCATTGCAAACCCAGGTACATATACACAACATACAAATAGCTAATTGCTTGGCAAGCTGATGTGTTATCACAACACACAATCAGCAGAACGCTGCTCAGCAGGATCCCCTCCATGCGATCCCTTGCAGGACCCACTCTCCATCCATGCACACAGAGGCAGGCCCATCGCTGCTGGCACCTGCTACCGCTGCCCTCTCAGCCAAAGCCAAAGCCTTCATGTCCCTCGTGGATGGCCATGGCCAGGCGCTCCGCCAGCTGCTCCTTGCTCTCATACTCGGGCAGGTCCAGCTGGTTGAAGCAGGTGTGCGCGCTGGGCAGCCTGTCAGTGGCACCATACGACTTGTGGATCTGGAAGCGCTGCGGGCCGCTGATGCCCTGCAGGGACCTGAACCCACCCAGCGGCACTTTACTGGTGCCTACAGCAGCAGCAGCAGCAGCAGCAGCAGCAAAGAGCCACGCAAGCACGGGTGGTCTCGTTAGGCTCCACTCTTACCGCTGCCTGGGTCGCTGGCAACCCGTTGCTTGTATACAGGTGTGAGAAGGCACAGAGTCATATGTGGTACTAACAGAGCACGAAACCAAAGCAGCGCAATTTAGACTGCACGTTGTATGCTTGCTGTCGCCCACACCATCTGCATGTACAAGCTGTGCTGCTGCACCCCACCACATGCACCGCTACAGCCATGACAGCACCAGCACTCGACGGGCGTGACTTCCCACCTGTGACGAACTGCAGCAGCAGCGCGAGGTCCTGCTTGTCCATGTCCGCGACGACCTGCCAGAACCACTGGATGACAGGGCTGTTGGGGCTGAAGCCGGTGTACTCCGTGTTGGCGCGCAGGTCGGCCACGTCGATGTCGGGCAGGCCGCTGATGAGCAGCTCCAGCTCGTGGTCGTTGAAGATGCAGATCAGCTCACGCGGCACCAGCTGCCAGAAGCCCTCCAGGAAGGCCTGCGCAGCGTGATGGAAAACAACAACACGCGATGAGTAGAGAAGCATGGAACCTGCGGCTGAGACCAGTGTCAGCAGCACAGTCCAGGAAGCACACCATCAGCACACAACAGAGTGACGCGAGCTGCAGGCACATCCGTCTGGCAGGCGCAGATAGCTGAAACGCCACCCTGCTACCTGCACACCTGTATCTGCGCCTTGATGCTTGTTGTCATGCGGTGGCGTGCGATGAGGTTGACGTACTCGTGCTTGTTGGCCTCCGTGACCTTCACCTCACGCCCACCGGGCACCAGCTCAACAATCTGCGACAGGCAGAAAGAGGGGCAGCAGGTGGCTTTCAGCAGCAGCAGGTGGCCAGTCTGTGCACAAGGTTGCAACACCTTTGGCACCCATGATCATCAGACTGTTGACAAAGAGGTTGTAAAATCTACATGCATCACTCAGGCGCACAGCAGGGACCAGGGGCAGGGTGATGAGGTGTGCGCTGGCGCCTCTGTCCATAGATCCAGTGGGCTCCCTGGCACCCCCAGCACGTCAACACCCGTGGCGCACCTCTGTCTTGCCGAAGAAGTCGCTCTCAGCCGCGAAGGTGAGGTCCAGCACGTCTGTGATGTCGTTCTCCAGCATCCACTTGAGGTTCTTGTAGTACTCAGGGTCCACAGCCTCAATGTCCTGCAGCACACAGCAGCAGGGGCGGGACGCGGAGTTAGTACAGAACAACACAACACAACCTGGACATCGCATGCGGTGCATAGGCTGCAACATTGCTGCGCATGCCAGTCTACGTCTGCAGCTGTGCATTATTTACCAGCACCAGCAGCATCCCCGCACACAACCACAGCACGCCCCTCCCTGCCTGGGCTCACCTCGTAGGTCAGCGGCTGGCCCAGCATGTGCTTGTAGAAGCTGCGCGTGAAGTAGGCGTCCATGATCTGGCCGTCGTACAGCGCCTTGCCCACCAGCCGGCCCACAAACTTGAAGAACTCCAGGTGGCTCACGCCCGTGTCGCTCTGCACCACGCTGTTGGGGTTGGGCTGGAAGGTGGTGCCGCCCTCGGGCACGCTCACAAACAGCGCCAGGTTGGGGTTGAAGATCTCACGCGCCATCACCTGCAGCGCAGCAGAGGCACAGGGGCAGCAGGAGCAACACAGGACAGCAGGCAGCAATGTCAGAAATGCTATGAAATAAATGAATAATAAACGAATCACTGAAAGAGTGAACCAATGAATGAGCGAATGAATGAGTGAATAGATTAGCTACGCATGGTGTGTCCACCCTTGACACCAGCGTTAGTCCAGAGAGGGAGACCTCATGCGCCTTCACGCCTCCTATCATTGCTATGAAGATAAAGGCAACTGACACAGAGGCACCACAAGTCAACATCACACCAAGTCTACCATCCATCACATGCGTCATCTGCAACGCAGTCGAACCCTCCACCCCCAATACGAATACCCTGCCCAGCACCCCCACCCAGCAGTGCTGCACCTGGTACCACTCCCTGCTGACGCCTCCCGCGTCAATGCCCTCCTCGCCCACAAACGCCACGCTCAGCTTGCCGCGCATCTCCTGAGGTGTCTTGCTGCGCAGCTTGTTGAAGCTGTCCTCAAACACGCTGCTGCGCTTGACCGCCAGGCGCAGCGTGCCAGCATACGCACGCTCATCAGGGGAGCGCACCTTGGACCTGTGGGGGGCGGCAGGGGTGGCGAGTGCAGGGTTGCAGGAGAACAGGTCAGCACATCTGTGTGGAGGACAGAAGGTGCAGCAAGCAGAAGGTTGCAAGGAAGCAAGGGAGCACCCAACAGCTTGCTGGTTAAGCATGTCCACTCGTCACTTGTACCCAGTACTATGCAAGGCCGCAACATGTGCAGTCAGTGCAGTGCTGTTGCCTCACACCACCCTGCCAGACAGCAAGGTCAAGTGACAGACCAACCGCCACCTTTCTGCCTGCCCTGCACCCCGTGACCCCCTCACCTGAAGTATGCGCGCTTGTTGTCAAAGTCGATCAGCTTGGGCACCCGCAGCAGCGGCGCCAGCGAGCTCTCCAGCAGGCCGGTGTTGCGCCTGATGTACGCGTTCAGCAGCCGCCTGTGGCGCTCAGTGAAGCGCAGGAAGGGCAGGCAGTTTGCGTCACCAGCGCCAGGCACCTCCAGAGACAGCGAGGCTGACGCAAGCCGGTTGAGCTGACTGCTGGACCCCCCACCAGCAGCAACAACAGCTGCAGCTGGTGCTGCCCCACTGCTGCTGGCTGGCGCCATGACACGCAGTGCGCTAGCATCCATGCTGGGCGCAGACAGCAAGTCCTTGGCCTGGCTGGGGGGAGCAGGGATGGCCCCCTGCAGCGCACACAGCACAAAGAACGCCTCTACTAGCGGCAGCACCTGCTGCGCACCAGGTGGCAGCAAGCGTGCTGCTGCGTTGCCTGCTGTCTCGCCTGCCGCCTGCATGTGCTGGGGCAGCACTGCGCGCAGGTTGTCCTCCACGCGCAGGATGCAGCTGCTGAGCGACTTCCACAGCGGCGAGGTGCGGGCAGCGATAACGCCCACAGCCTTGTCCACCTCGCTGGCGGCCAGGCCAGGGTCCAGGTTGGTGGGCAGCCGCGACGCTGCACTGCTGCTGCCAGCCGCTGCTGCTGCTCTGGATGACGCACCAGCTGCTGCTGCTGCTCTACTGCTGCTAGGTCCTGCCTGGGCGCTGCTGCTAGGGCCGGCAGCTGGCTGCTGCTGCTGGCTGGCGTCCTGCTTGTCCTGCTCCTGCTGCTTGAGCCACTCCTTCACCTCAGCCTGGAAGCCCTGCAGCGCATATAGCATGCGCAGCACCACGCCGCTCTTGGTGCCAATGGCAGGCGCAAGCTGCGCATCTGCGTCGATGCCCTTCTCAGCTGCAGCGTCCAGGAAGCCCAGCAGCGCCTGCGCAACGCCAGCCGCGCCCTCCACCAGCATCGACAGCATCAGCGGCAGGTGCGCGGGCGCTGACTCCACTATGAGCTTGATGACCTTGGCTATGCTGACGTAGGCCGGCTCTGACAGCGACTCACGCGCCAGCAGCCCAGGCAGCTGCTGCAGCACTGACGGCTGCAAGCTGGCAAGTGTGCTGGCAAGCTCACTCGGCGGCGGCTGTATACTGCTAGGTGCCTGCTGCTGCTTATCTTGCTGCTTAGAGGCTTCTGCTGCTGGCTGCTGGAAGGGTGTAGACCCTGGCTGCTGTGCAGGTGCTGTGGCAGCTGCTGGCTGCGCACCTTCTGCCTGCTGCTGCTGCTGCTGCTGCTGTTGTTCTGTGCTAGATGCCGGCTGCTGCTCTACCTGCTGCTGGGGCTGCTCTGCCTGTGCTGCTGCGCCTGCCTGTTGCTGCCCTTCCTGCTGTGCTTGCTGCTGCTGCTGCTGCTCTGCCTGTGCTTTCTGCTTGGCCTCCTCCTCTTTCCTGCGTGCCTCCAGCAGGGCCGCCACTGCGCGCTGGTCGGACTCGTAGCGCTGCACCATGGTCAGCACCACCTCCATCAGCAGCATCAGCTGCTCCAGCAGGCTCACGCTGCGCTGGCACAGCGGCGCTGACAGCATGCCCAGCAGCACCTCAAGCGCACGAGGCGCTGCTTCCGCTGCGCTTGCCTCGGCTGCTGCACTGGCTGCAGGCATCTTGCCCTTACCCTTGGGATCAACAGCAGAAGCTGCAGCTGCGAGGGGCTCAGACGCAGGGTCCGGCACCCGCAGAGACAGCATCTGCCGTGACACTGGCTGGCTGTGGCGTGACAGGTAGGCCAGCATGTCCAGCACGCGCCTGCTGACTATGGCGGGCTTGCCCTGGAAGCCGGCAGCCAGCACAGAGGGTGCTGCTGCACTGTCGCCTGCACCGCCAGCTGCTGCTGCACCAGGCTTGAGGCTGGCTGCTGCGTCCAGTGCTGCTGACAGGCCTTGCTGCTGCTGCTGCTGGCTGCCGTCATCTGAGATGTCCATGCCTGCGTCAGGTTGGCTGCCTGCTGCCTCATCGCCCTCACCCGCAGCGCCTGCCGCAGTGCCCGGCAGCGAGCGCAGCAGCCGCAGCAGCATGCGCAGCAGCTGCTCGCGCGTGGTGCTGTGGCCTGCCAGGTTGAGGAACAGCTTCTGCAGGTGCTGCTTGCTCAGCGGCAGGCTTGCGCGCAGCAGCGTGACCAGCACCGCCAGGTCAGCCTCATCCAGGGGGGGAGGCCCCTCAGGCTCCTCCGCTGCCGCGCGTGCTGCTGCTGCCTCCAGCAGCTCAGCCCTGCCAGCGGCGCCAGCCCTGTAGCCGCCAGGGCCGGCCATGTTTGGGCCGCCAAAGAAGCTGCGAGGCAGCGGCATGCCGTCAGGGCCAATGGGCAGCACCAGCCTGCCTCCTGCGCCTGGCATGCCCAGCATGCCTCCTGGGCCCGCCAGCTGCCTGCGCATCAGGAAGTCGTGCTGCTGCTGTTGCTGCTGGGCTGCAGCCTGCTGCGCCTGCTGTGCCTGCTGCTGTGCCTGCACCTGCCGCATGGTGCGCTCACGCAGTGCTTGCGCCTGCGCACGCATCTGCAAGGCAAGCAGAAATACATGAAATGGGGAGTCGGCATACTTCCCAGCTTGACATGACCAGCTGCACATGCTCCTTCACTTGCACACAACAATTGGATGTGGCTGAAGGATGACGCTTGCATGGATACTGTAGTTGAATGACGTAAGTTAGCTGGTGATGTCAATGCGCCTGCAGCTCAGAGCAGCAACTGCACACCAGTGAGCACACATAACTGTGGATGCCCGGCTACTACAGTACATAGTAGCTGGTCTGACTGCATGTCATCAAAACACATGCAAACATCACCACACGCGTTCACAGCCACACCTGCGCACCTGTGGCGGCAGCTGAGCCAGGTCGCTGTCGTTGAGCTGTGTGAGTGCGTCAGCGCGCACGTCATCAGGCATGGCTGCCAGCAGGTCGGCGAGGCCCATCTCAGCCTGGCGGCCCCGCTCAGCTGCAGCACGTGCAGCAGCAGCACGTGCGCGCTGCTCAGCCCGCTGCTGCGCCAGCACCTCCTGCCTGATGTCCTCAGGGAGGGCGGCCAGGAACTCGGGATCAATGGCAGGCTCTTCATCCTCAGCAGGAGCAGGAGCAGCGGCAGCAGGAGCTGCTGCCGCTACACCACCTGCTGCCGGCGCACCGCCATCACCACCTGCTGCAGCAGCCTCACCAGCAGCAGCATCTGCTGCCGGTGTGCCTGCTGCTGCTGCTGCCTCGCCCTCAGCTGCCGCTGCAGCTGCTGGCTGTGCTGCTGCTGCAGCCGGTGGTGGTGCCGGCGCGGGTGCTGCTGGCTGTGGCAGGCGCAGCTGCACCCCTTGTGCTGCCAGCACCTCCAGCCGCAGCTCCTCAGGCAGTGCCTCCAGGAAGGCCAGGTCGATGCCCGCGGCCTCTGCTGCCTGACGCATTGCGGCCTGCAGGGCATCACCAGCAGCACCTGGCGCGGCCTCACCCGCTGCTGCACCTGCACCCTCAGCCTCCATTGCTGCTGGCCCGGCTGCCTCTGCAGGCTGCTGCTGCTGCTGCTGTGCTGCCTCACCATCAGTGTCCATAGGGGCCACCTGGTCTGCTGCTGCTGCTGCTGCTGCCTCCTCAGCGGGCGGTGCTGCATCAGTGGGTGACCCAGGGGCTGATGCATCCACATCAACAGGGTGGGAGGCGATGCCACCAGCACCTGCTGCCTGCTGTGGCTGTGCAGGCTGCCCTGCAGGTTGCTGCTCTGCAGCTGGCGCTATTGGCGCTGCTGCAGGGATAGGGTCATCCGACATTGCTGCTTGGAAGGCGGCAGCGAAGACTGCCTCAGTCAACACACGCCTGCCAGCAGCAGGTGCACCCACAGCAGCACCTGTGGGAGGCGCTGGTGGTGCAGAGGCAGCCGCTGCTGGCTGTTCTGCTGGCGGCTCTGCTGCAGCTGCTGCATCACCAGCAGCCGCACCAGCCTGCTCTGCCACTGCGGCACCTTCAGCTTGCATGGGCGCAGCACCGGCAGCAGCCGCTGCTGCTGCCTCTGCTTCCTGTATGGCTTGCTGCAACTGATGCTGCCTCTGCTGCTGCTGCTGCTGTGGTGGTGGTGGTTGAGGCTGCTGGGGTGGTGCTTGGGTGCGCAGCAGCGCAAGCATATGACTCTCCAATGCACCTGCGCAATGCCAGAAAATCGCACGAGCAGCAAGGCAATTGAGCACCACCGTCACAGCCACTGCAACATGCAAAAGAACATGCCTTGAGATGAGCCTGCATATGCACGCGCATGTACATGCTAGCAGCTGTGCTGTCGACCTCCACATCATCCTTTGTCGCGCCAGCACACAGCCCTCCCCTAGTCCCGTGCCACCTGCTGCTCACAGCCCCCACCACCCCAGGCATCACTCACGTGGGTCCAGCCCTGCATCATCGCCAGCAGCAGCGCCAGCCCTGCCTGCAGGCTGCCCAGGCATGGTGGGCGCACCCGGCACCCGTCCCAGCCCCCGTCCCAGCCCCTGGTGGGGCGCCAGCGCCTCAAGCAGCTCGTTTACGGCCTCGTCCCACACGCTGTCGCCGATGAGCAGGCCGCCACCCCCGCCGCCCAGTGCACCCTGCTGCCACACCTCAAACGACTGCAGCAGGTTGGCGCCAGGGCCAAAGCTGGGAGGCATCACCGCGCCAGGGTTGAGCATGAAGCCACCGGGCCCGGTGCGGGCAGTGATGCGGCCACGCCCGTCACGCACATAGCCAGCTACACCTGCCTCTGGTGCGCGCGTGAGCAGCCGCGTGAGCGCATTCACGTTGCTGGCCTGCCCGCGCAGCCCTGCCTCACCACTAGCTGCACCACCAGCAGCTGCTGTGCCCGCTGCTGCACCTGCTGCACTGCCTGCGGACGCCAGCAGCGCTGCACTCTCTGCTGCAGGCAGGCGTGGTGGCAGTGCCAGCAGGCGGTGCTGCTGCGGCATGAGCTGCATTGTGAGCGACTGCATGGCACTGGTGATGGCGCCGTTGACAGCCTCTGAGCCGCCCTGCGCTGCCGCAGCTGTTGCTGGGTCCTGCGGCTCTTGCATCAGCATTGGGGGCAGGCGCAGCTGCCTGCCGTTGGGCCCCATGAGGGCCACGCTGTTAGCGTTGGCGTTGATGCCCAGCTGGGACAGCAGCATCTGCACGGAGGTCATGGGCACTGCACACGCAACACACACAGCAGCAGCGGCAGTTGACGGCAGGACAGCCAGCACGTCAGCACATTGCACTGCCTCTTCTGCGTGTGGACGAAAAATGACCTCGCGTGCTGTGCTTCCATGGCTGTACATGGCTTCTTGTGCAAAGAAACAGCCTGTGCTCAGGACACTGCAAGCTATGCGATCATGCTGCTAGCACCGCCTGTATCACTGCAACACATTAACACAAGTTGACCCCTGACAACCACCGGCCACTCACCGCCGCTGAGCAATGCGTCGTGGCCAGCCTCCCCGCCGTCCATGTCGTCCCACACGCCAGCAGCAGCAGCAGCAGAGGAGGCAGGCCTGTACATAGCGCGCCGCCCCAGCCGCCCCAGCACCGGCCATCCTCCCCCCAGGTTGGGCACCATCATGGCTGGGGGCATCAGCTCGTCCAGGCCTGCTGGCTCCAGGGGCGGCTCCAGCATGTCCAGGCCCAGGGGCCCCTCCCCCCCCTCCTCCTCCCATCCCTCCTCGTCGTCGCTGCCCTCCTCCTCCAGGTACTCGTCCTCCTCGTCATCCATGGCGTCAACGCCAACGCCATCCTGGGGGGAGTGTGTGTGGGGGGGGGGGGGTGAGAGTGCAGCAGGTGGCACGTCAGCAATATTCAGGGGGCCTGACATCCAGCAGGTGCCATCGGCAGGTCCTGGCAGCACTTGGCATGAACAGCTGATTGCTGCTGAACAAAATGGTTGAGGTGCGTATAATCAGAAAGGCACGTGGCTTCAACACCAGCGATTTGGGGTGGGGGGGCATGGTGGTGCAAGTGCTGGGCAGACGACAGGGGCAGCAGGATGGCGGGCGCATTGAGGATTGACAGCGCTTGTGAAGGGTCACGCCGGGTCCTGCTGACGGCACGCTATGGCATCGAGTTGCGAATGATGCCGCCAGCCGCCCTTACAAGACATCACAGCTGTTTTCAAGTGAAGCTGCCTACAACTCCAGCGGCAATGTTGGGGCGATACCACAGAGTCCATCACCACCAACAACACCCACGGTACAGCTGCACACACCCTATTCAATCACAGAAGCCCAACCCCAGCCCCGCAGCGCCCCCCAGTGCTCACCTCCTGGCCGTGGCCGTCCATGTGGTCAGCCATGAGCGCCATCTCCTCCTCAGCCAGCAGCGCGTCCTCAAACGCATCGCCGTGTTGGTGGTGCCCGCCCTCCTCGCTGTCAGGCTCCTCGTCGCTGCTGTCTAGGTCGTCAAGCAGCTGACCAGGGCCGTTGCCGGCAGCAGCAGCAGCTGCGCCAGCATCGATGAAGGCAGCGCCGGCGTCACCCATGATGATGCCAGCGTCACCGTCGTCATCGCTGTCACCTGCACGACGGCAGACACAATGCAGGCAGTAGTGCTTTAGCCACCGCAGTTGCCCAAAGCGGTGACTGCAGGCTGACAGCAGGACGCTAGCCGCTGCTGAGGACAGGTAGCAAGAAGAAAAGCCATGTGCCAGGAAGGAGAAGAAAACGTGCATAGCAGTAGACTCCACACACCATCTGTACAAACATCTTGGGTCCCAGAATCACAGAATCACATGATCAGCACCGCAGTGGCCTGGCCCTGCTGCGCCGCCCACCTGTGTGGTCCTCCTCGCTGTCCTCGGTGAGGCTGGGCGCGTCGCCCATCCCGCCCTCGCCACCAGCAGCATCACCATGCTCCTGCAGTGCAGCAAACAGCGCGCAGCGTGTGAACACCCATGCACAGGTGTTGTAGTCAGTACATGGATGGTCAGCACGGCAATTTACAGTGTTACACATGTTTGATGCTATGAGGCTGCAGGCAAAATACACTGTGCTCGTGCAGATGATACACCCAATTGACACCAAACCGGCCATCAAGACAAATAACTTTGCTCAGCATGCAACATGACAGGGTCAACTGCGCACATAGTCTGCCTTGAATCACCCCAACCACACTCCAGCCCCGCTCACCTCGTCATGCTGCTGGCCCTCAGACATGTCCTCATCACTCCCGCTGCCGTGCTCGCTGCCGCTGCCGCTGTCGTCGTCACTGTCATCGTCATCGTGGTCATCGTCATCGTCATCGCCCGCGTCCAGCTCCACCTCTATGTCCACCAGCTGGTCCATCAGGTGGTCGATCAGCTGCCCAGGCACCTCCTCAGCAGCAGGGCCAGCAGCGCCGCCAGCAACAAAGCGGCCGGCAGCAGCAAGCGCATCAGGCCCTGCTGCCTCCTCGCCTGCGTGGTGCTGCTCAGGCGGCCGCGTGTCCTCATCCATTGCTGCACGGCCGCCTGACTCACCACTGGAGCGGCCACCAGCGCTGCCAATGGCGGCAGCAGCAGGAGTGGCAGCATCACCAGCAGCAGGTGCAGCAGTGCCAGTGGGGGTGGCAGCTGCAGCACCCGCTGCCCTCTGCTGCTGCCCAGCGGCTGCAGCAGGGGTGGTAGCAGCAGCAGCAGCGCGAGCCGCACGTCTGCTTGCGTGCGCAGGCGTGGCGCGTGTATCAGCAGGCTGCTGTGGTGCCGCTGCTGGTGTTGCTGCTGGTGCTGCGGCAGGCTCTGCTGGTGGTGCTGGCACCTTGGGCAGGGCACGCGTGAGCACCTCAAGCGGCTTCAGGATGGCGTTGATGGCATCCTTAGCCTACGAGTGCGACACGCAGACAATTCAAAGGCTTGGCAACTGAACCAGCACACGCGCAGCAACCTGGGATGCTTGCATGCACAGACAAGCCTGCAGTGCACGGTCTACCCATCCTTCATGCTGATAAGCTGCAGCTACTCATCACACGGCGTGTGCCACCTGGGTTAGCCTGCTGTCATAGTGTCACCTGGGTTAGCCTGCTGTCATAGTGTCACCTGGGTTAGCCTGCTGTCATAGTGTCACCTGGGTTAGCCTGCTGTCATAGTGTCACCTGGGTTAGCCTGCTGTCATAGTGTCACTGGCAGCTGCTGAGGAACTCTGCACAGCCGACTGCTTCCACATTCACAACTCAGCAGGCTCAGAGCTGGCAGTTGCACAACATGCATCCGCTTCATCAAACATACAGCCGCAGCACCGGCAGCAGTGACCCACCTGTGGGTGCTCTGTGCTGACCAAGTTGAGGGCCTGCGCCAGAGCCTTGACAGCGCCTGCCTCGCGCATGGCGCGCAGCACCTCCACCGGCATGCTGCTGGCCTGCGCCTGGCGGGGGTCACTGCGGGAGGGGCCGCTGCCGCTCTGCACCAGTGCACCCATCAGGCTGACACATGCCGCAACCTGCAGCAAAGCAAGTGGGATGGGAGGTGTGAGCAGCGCACGGCAGTACAGGCAGCACACAGCTTGTCAGTGATGCCCTCAGGGAAGGAAGCGAAGATAGCAGCAGGAAGTGTGGCAGCAGGAGCCACACGAGGCCCAAGAGGCAACACCAGCTAAAAGCATGTACACCAACGCTGGCAGCCATGTGTAGTAGCTGAGGCTTTGCTAGCAGCACCAAAGCTCGCGGCCACCCACCTGCACTGGAGAGGGGCTGCCCGGCTTGCACACATATGGCAGCTTGGAAGCTGCCACACCAGCAGCTGCTTGCTGCTGTGCACCGCCATCGCTGCCAGGCCTGCTGCTGGTGCCGCTGCTGCTGTTGGTCAGTGTGGCCACCAGCTCGTTAATGATGCGCCGCCGCCCCTCGCCGGAGCGGATGCACACAGCCTGCAGCAGCGACGAGGCGTTGCCAGCCACGCCGGGCCCAGCACCTGATCCTGAGGGCGGCGCCTCCACCAGCTGCACGCGCATGATGTGCTTCAGCACCACGCCAGCCTTGTGGGGATCAGGCTGCTGCTGCTGCCCGCACAGGCTGTGCCTGCCTGCTGCGCCGCCGCTGCTGCTGTGTGCACGGGTGCTGCTGCGCCTGGCTGGTGTGCGGCCGTCGTGGCCTGGCGCCTGCTGTGCTGCGTGGTGGTGGTGGTGGTGGCCAGACACGCGCACATCTGCCGGGCCGCACTCGCTGTCCCTCTTGAGCAGCAGGCCCACCGAGTTGTTGAAGAGCAGGCAGTAGTCGGCCAGCAGGCGCAGCACCATGGCCTGGATGCCCACCTCGCGCGACAGCGGCGACAGCTTGCGCAGCAGCAGGTCAGCAGGCAGCGGCGCAACATCCTGGCCACTTGCTGCTGCTGCTGGAGCTGCTGATGGAGCAGTACTGCTGGCAGGTGGAGGCTGCTGCTGCTCTGCTGCTGCAGGCGCAGCTGCACCTGCATCTGCTATTGCTGCTGCTGCGGTTGTGTCTAGCTCCATGGCTGTGCTGCCTGCAGCATCGCCCTGCTGCTTCTGCTGCTTGGGTGCACCCTGGTAGCCCAGCACCACGTCCAGCAGCGCGTCGATCACCTCCACAAAGCTGCCAGGCACAAGCTTGCGGCTGCTCTTGCTGGCTGACTTGAGCCCAGCGCCGCCAGCACTGCTGTCACGTGCATCACCTGCCCTTGGAGTGACGCTGCCAGCTGCACCTGCCCCTGGCTCACCACCACCAGTGCCTGAGGTGCGGGGCGCACGAGCAGGCGTCACAGGGGCAGCAGCAGCTGCAGGTGCAGGTGCTGCGCCAGCAGCTGCTGGCTCAGACGCCGCCTGCTCACCGCCAGCTGCACCTCCAGCCGAGGCATCCCGACTGACTACTGCTGCTGCTGCAGCCTGCTGCTGCTGCTGAGGTGGCTGCTGCTGCTCCTTGGGTGTCTTGAGGCGCACCATGGTCTCCCCCCTGCTGCTCTCCAGGGTGCAGGTGCGGCCCACCGCCTGCAGGAACACTGCCGGCTCGCGGTTGACCAGCGAGGACATCATGGAAAGGAAAGAGGCAGCAGTCGTGTACCTGCACCAGATCATGCAGCACAGAAGCACAAGCGTCGCAAGTGTGAGCCTTTGGTTGCACAGAGCCGCTCCTCAGCACACTCGTCGGTGCGGGTGTCACAATCAGCAACTCAGCATACCAGATTACTCCAGCCTGCTGCTGGCTGCTGAAAACACATGATCCGTTTGCCCTGTGAACTAGGCACAAGCGTGCTGCAGCCGCCTTACAGCCACCCTTGCCTGGCCAGACGTGCCTGGCTTCCCACACACCCCACCCACCTTGACGAGGGGTTGGCCTGGTTGTAGGGGTAGGCTCGGCCAGTGTATGGGTCGCGCATGCCTCCCTTCATGGTCATGATGTTTTTGATCTCGCTCTCCATCCAGCCCTCCAGCGTGGCAGGGTCCTCCAGCAGGTGGCGCAGCGTGGACCCGATGGACCCCTCGTGGCGGCTGATGGCAGGCGACAGACACGCCGACGGCAGCGACAGCAGCAGCCGGTGCCCGCCAGCAGCAAGCACCTGCAGAGCAGCAGGCAAAGCAAGGCAGCACATGGTGCTCAGCATGCAATGGCAAGGCGGTGGCTGCAGCTGGTGAGCAAACACAAACACCATGCGCTGCCTGTACCGGGACCTCGCCAGTGATGTGATGACAACCGTGCGCATTATACAAGCGCGGCTGAGCCGCCTGTCTAGAAGATGCAGGTAGAACAATCTCAACAGTCAACTCTGCCAGAAGATGCCACGCACACGGCTCCTGCCATGCTGCCGGCCCCTTGCTCACCTGCTGTGCATTGCTGTGCCGCTTGGTCAGATGCGCCAGCAGCTGCAGCAGCGCCTGCGTCACTGAGCTGGGGTTGGGCAGTGAGCCATCAGCCTGAAACATGCTGGTGGCCGGCTGCTCCCACTTGTCAGCATGGTCGTGCAGCTGCTGCAGCAGCGCCAGGCACAGCGAGGTCGCTGCGCGCTGCTGCGCATCATCCAGCAGCCCACACGGCCGCCAGCCAGCCAGCACGCGAGCCAAGCCCGACAGCTGCGACAGCTCTGCTGGCAGCTTGATGCCTGCGGCATCAGCTGCTGCGCTTGCTGCAAGATTGGGTGGCGGTGTGTCCAGCACGGCTGTGCCGACTGCTGCCGCAGCAGGGGCCATGCCCAGCGTTGGCGCCCCAGGCTGCACCACAGGGCGAGGCGTGGTCTGAGGAGTGCTGGCCTCTTCTGCTGCAGGGGCTGCTGCTGCATCTGCTTCTGCAGGCGCTGGCGCAGCTGCACCTGGCTGATCTTCCATCTGCACATCAACACCAGCAGCAGCAGGAGCAGCAGCAGCGCCTGCATCAGCCGCAGCTGCCTCTGGCGCCGCTGCTGCTGCAGCTGCCGGCCGTGGTAGGGCTTCAGCTGCTGCTGCAACTGCTGCTCGCGCTGCAGCCACCCTGGCTGCCGCAGCTGCTGCTGGGTTGGTGCTGCCGGTGCGCAGCGTGGTTGTGACCATGAGGTCCAGCAGCATCAGCGACGCCTCAACCCACACAGGCACCTCCAGCTTCCTCACTGCTGCTGCTGCATCTGCATCTGCTGACTGGCCCTGCTGTGCTGGGCCGCGCTCATACGCCTCCACGTCTGCCCTGTACCCCACCTGCCACTGCTCAAGCTGCAGCAGCGACCTAGCCACCAGGCCAAGCTTTGCCGCAACCTTCCTGCTGCTGCCGTCCTTGGTCAGGAGCAGCAGCAGCAGCCGCGCAGGCGTGAGCACGTCCCCACCTGGTGGAGGAAACACTGCTGCGGCTGCTGCTGAGCTGGAGGCTGCTGCAGGGTCTGCTGCGGGTGCAGGCGGCAGGCAGGCGTCCATCAGGCGGCCCACCAGTGCCTCCCTGCCCTTGCCCTCCTCACGCTGCGCAATGGTCAGCAGCAGGTCGGCAATGGAGAAGGCAGTGCTGGGCGAGGCAGCCACCAGCCGCACAGCACCATCCACCAGCTGCGCAGGTGCAGGGATGCCGGTACCCGCTGATGACGGCGAGTCAGCTGTGTGGCTGCTGCTTGCTGCGCTGGCTGCTGCTGCTGCACCACGCGGCATTGGTGCGCCAGGCTGCACGAGTGGCCGCTGCGTAGCCTGCGGTGTGGTGACCTCCTCTGCTGATGTGGCCTGCGCTGCAGTGGGGCTGCCATCAGCGGCACCAGCAGGTGGCGGCTGCGACTCCTGCTCCTGTTCCTGCTCCTGCTGCTGCTGTCGCTGCTGCTGCTGAGAACGCTGAGCAACAGTGTCTGGGGACATGCCCACAACAGACAGGGACGCCAGCAGCGCACGGGTCAGCTCCTCTTCCTCATCAACAACAGGCGCAGCTGCACCTGCTGCTGCCGCACCGCCTGCTGCTGCCGCTGCGCCGCCAGCTGCCGCACCCCCTGCTGCTGCAGGTGCTGCGGGCTCCTCTGGGTGGCTGATGAGCCACTCCATGGCCAGCTCCACGCTGTTGGCGCCAACGCGGCGCAGCGCCTCCTCAGCCCGCGCCTGGCTGAAGCCCATCTCAGTGATGGTGGTCACCATCTGGGGGTCGGGCGCCGGCTGCACTCGCTGCACAGGCCGGCCCTGCTGCTGGTAGCGCAGCACCAAGCTGGCGTGGCTGGGCCCCGCCGAGCACGTCTGCAGCACCCGGATCATGGCGGTGAGCACGCCAGCAGGCGCGTATGCTGCCTTGGGGTGGCTCCACAGGGGCAGCACAGCTGACAGGATGTGGCTGTGCAGCTGCTGCACAAACTGCACTGGGTCCTTGGAGGGGGGCACCAATGGCTGGCCAGCGTAGTTAGGCAGCGCCGCCAGCAGCATGTTGGCAGCCTGCGGGTGGGCGCAGGCCACCAGCATGCAGCGGACCGTGAGTGCTAAGAGCTTGGGGCACACACAATGGCTGCTGGCTGACACTTGCCACGGCTATACTTTGCCAATGCACATAACGCAGAAGTGATCAGAACCCAAATGTTATCAGCGCATAACTTTGACCAGACTCTCTGCCTGCAGCACCACAGACGCAATGTCTGCTGGACTACACTTTGCCTCAGCTGAACCTGCCAACAGTACACATATAACAGCAGCAAGCCAGTCCGCATGCTGCCAGCGCGCGCCCGTCACCTGTGGTGTTGCCAGCAGCACCGTTGAGTTGGCCAGCTGCTCGTAGATGGCTAGCATCTTGACCAGCACAGCCTCCATGACAGTGCGCGGGTCCTTGGTGCCTGCAGTGCCTGCTGCGCCAGGCCCAGCTGCTGCTGCTGCGGCTGCGGCCTCCTCTCCACCGGCAGCGGCGCTACTGCTGGTGGCTGGCTGGGCGTCAACCATCGCTTGATCACCTGCAATGCAAACATAACGAAAGGGATAGGAGCGGGCGGGTTGAATTGCGTCATAGGTAAACAGTACACATACACGGTTGAGCAAAGGGTGCTGATGCACAGGCAAGCATAGCAGAATGCCCCGGCAACGCCTGCATGCAAACACCACCAGAGCGCTGCCCTGTCAGCACCAGCAGCACTGCAGTTGTGTGCACTCAAGCACGTCAAGTTTACACACCAAGCATGTCAAGTCACAAATGGGCGCGCACCTGTTGCTGGCGCTGGCTCTGGTGCTGCCTTTGCCGTCTCCTGCGCAGCCATCAGGCCCCACAGCAGCTCAGCCGCATCGTTGAAGCAGGCCGCCAGCACCTGCACAGTAGTGAAGGAGTGGCATTGTGCACGCCGGCAACGAAGCTGTCAGAAGGCGGTGCAGGGGTCTACAGATTGGCCACGCGTGAAGCGGGCGCTCTGCAAGTACAATGCCGGTTCCAACACACGCCAGCGCGGCCTGCATGAACGCAGAAAAACAGACACACATGCCAGACGCCTAGCACAAGCATCCCCACCCCCCCAAGCGGGATGCAGCACATCCCGACATCTCAACCAAGCTGTGACAGACTGAACATATCGCGTGTATTGCAAGGCCCGCGTAATTCTAACATGGCAGTACAATGTCACATTGACTGCCGCGTGTCTCACATGTACGTGTGAGTCACAAGGGTAATGTCTAGTCATCCAATACATGGAGGGTAAAAGCTCCTGTTCCACAACCAACCTGCTGCGGACATGGTCCCTGCCCCGTTCCTGATACATGTTGTGGACGAGCATTGCACTGCTGCTGCCCAGGCGTTCGTCACTGCTGCGTGCACCCCACCCCGCACCTGCATGCCCCCCAGCGCTGAGAAGTAGTTGAGCACCAGCAGGTGGCAGTAGTGGCGCCTGCTGTCAAACAGCACCTGCGCCAGCTCCTCAGCCAGCCGCAGGTAGTGCCCAGACCGCCCGCGCACAGCAGCAACCGCAGCATCCAGGCGCTGCTTGGCACCGCTGCTGCCCTGCTCATCTGCGCCAGCACCAGCACCAGCAGCATCTGCTTGCTCCTGCTGCGCAGGCGCGGGGCTGGCCTGGGGACTGTCCCAGGGCCGCAGCTGCAGGTTGCCCACCAGCAGCAGCGCCAGGTTGAGGGCCGCGGCCTTCATGGGCACGGTGGGCGGCGTGGCAGGCTCATCGCGCGTGCGGCGCACCGGCGTGTGTATGGCCTTGGCTGTGCCCATGTAGAAGGTGCGCAGCGAGGTCAGCAGGTAGCTCAGCGCGTCGTACGAGGTGTCCTCGGGGGTGCGCTTCTTGCTGGCGCTGGCGGAGGCGGCTGGAGCGGCGGCTGGAGCTTCTGCGGCGGCAGCCCTGCAGGAGTGTCAAACAAGATGCACAGCCACAGCAGGCCAGGTGAGTTTCATGCGCTTGTGTAAAGTAGTGGGTAAGTGCTGGCACGCCTACCCATGCCCTTTGCCGCCACAATTGATGTCACGTCAGTATCCATGTCACACAAGAGCACGTACTGCAGCTTTGCGCAGCTAGACCAGCATGCAGAGGCAGCTGGCAACTCACCCCTCTGCAGGTGCATCTGCTGCAGCAGCATCCATGTCGTCATCGGCCACATCCATGTCAGCATTGTCAGCAGCAGCTGCGGCTGCCGGTGCACCAGCAGCACCTGCAGCAGCCTGTGCTGCCTCGCCAGCTCCTGCAGCGGGCACCACAGCAGCAGCACCAGCTCCAGCTGCGGCTGCAGCCCCGGGCTCTGGCATTGCTGCTGCCTCCTTCTTGGCCACGTCACGTGCCTGCTTCCACGGGTCTGACGCTGCTGCCTGCGCCATGACGATGCGCTCCAGCTTGCCCATGCTGGCCAGCAGCGGCGGCTCACCCATGCTCACCTGCAACAACAGCAACAGCAGCAGCTCAGGGTAAGCACAGGTTCACTTGCCTGTAGCAGAGCACACAGGTACTTCCGCTGCTGTATGCTGCAACTGTACAGTATCTGGCAAGCTGCTGCAGGAGCGCAAGCCACAGCATCAACCGCTGTGATCACGCACCCAATACACAGCAAGAGATTTCCTGCAAGCGTCTTCCACCAGCTGCAATATGATGCACAACCCAAAGACCTCTGCAGCACCCACCCAACGTCAAACACCCGAAACATCGCCGCACCTGCTGCAGCATGGCTGTCACGTTGCGCGCGACTGCGCTGGTGAGCGCCACCAGGCCCTGCACCACCAGCACCTGCTTCGCGTAGCGGTCGCGCACATCAGCCGGCAGCGTCTGCACACACACACCGCCCAGCTGCTGCGCCTGTGGCAGCAGCAGCGCCAGCTGCTCTGCCACTGCCTCCTTGGACTTGGCGGCAATGGCGGCACCATGCGCGCCAGACAGCGCGCGGAACACTGACAGCAGCGAGTGCGACGCTGAGGAGAAGTTGAACACAGGCTGCAAGCAACACCAACGCAAAGCAGGTGAGGCTTAAGAACCACAACGCAGTAGATACCAGCAGAGGTGCAAGAGACGGCAGAGCTTCAACTATGCTGAACAGGACTAGTGGCAGAGAAAAAACACAAAGCAGCAACACAAACGAAACTGCAAGCAATAGCATGCAGTTGCCTCACAAGCTGCCTGGCTGCACCCCCTCCCCCCAGCTGGCGGCTGGCCTCACCGTGAGCCGTGGCAGCTTGTACAGCTTGAGCAGCACGTCAGCGCCGCCGCGCTCCACAAACAGCCGGCTGGTCTCAGCGTTGGCCAGCAGCGGCTCCAGCATGCGGGAGGCGGCAGTCAGCGCCAGCGGCAGGAACACCTGCAGGCACGCATCACACCACACATGCACACTCAGCAGCGATCTCAAAGCACTTGCGCTTCAGCTGCGCCACAACAGCAGCAAGCGCGCTCTCAAAATCTAATGCCAGAGCTGACCATCTCGGCTTGCGCACTGTTAGGGATAGTTCTCACCAGCTGCCCACTAGCACATCAAGCAAGCGAGCAGGCCGTGCAGCTGCTGCCGCACCTCAACATCAGTCTCCTGAGTGCGGCGTGCCACCACCTGCTGCAGCGTCTCAGCAAGTGCACGCTTGGCGACCACAGACAGCCGTGCATCCTCCTGCTGCTGCCGCTGCCGCTCCAGCTCCCGCTCGCGCTGCGCGGCCAGCTGAGCTGCTATGGGGGCAGCAGCAGGGGCGCCACCAGCAGCTGGGGCACCAGCGGCAGCAGCAGGTGCTGCTGCTGCTGCCTCATCAGCTGGTGCTGCTTGCTGCTCAGGTGCTGCTGCAGCAGTCGCCTCAGCGGCAGCAGCGGCAGGCTCAGCTGCTGCTGCCGGCTGTGCTGGCACATCAACATCCATGCCCTCGGCTGCTGGCTCAGCTGCAGCTGCAGCTTGCTCTGGTGCAGCCGCCTGCTCACTAGGCACAGCAGCAGCAGGAGCAGCGGCAGCCTCGGCTGCAGCGCCAGCGCCTGCTGCATCAGTGTCCATGGGCTGGGGGGCTGCGGGGGCTGCATCTGGTGCTGCTGCAGCAGCAGGCTCACCAGCTGCTGCTGCTTCTGGTGCTGCAGATGGGCCCGCAGCTGCTGCATCTGCTGCTGCTGCTGCTGCAGGCTGCTCTTGCTCAGCAGCTGCTTCAGGCGGCAGTGGCTTGCTTGCCTCTGCAATCTCTCCAGCGTCCTCTGTAAGGGCAACGCATGAAGCAAGGGCAACACATGAGAACAAGGCTAACATCCACCAGTACTGAGTTCCTAATACGCTTCCCAGCAGAATGCTAGCAACAGCGAACACCAGCTATATGATGAATCAAACGACGCTGTGTGGCAAGCCCCGTCCTGCAAGCATGCAGTGCTCTGCCACGACCCATCATGTCGCAGAGCAGCAGCCCAGCCTGCAGCCACTCACCGCCCAGGATGCACAGCGCCTTGAACACGCCCAGCACCACGTCCACGCCATCACTGCGCAGAGTGGGCACAAACCTGCGGCAAGCCACCAGCAGCACAGCAAGCACACAAGCAGCATAAGCTCAGCGTCCGTTGCTATGCACCGACACAGAAGTTGCTGCCAAACTGCAGGCAGGTGACGACACCGTGGTGGCTCACAGCCATCTCAAGTCAGTCTAGAGTAGGCTGCAGCTGCCAGCCGCACGCAGCACATCAAATCAACAGCTGCTGCTACTTCTGCCAATGCAGCAAGATCTGCTACACAACTGCTGCTGCTGGGCCCGCACCGCAGCAGCTCCTCGAGGCCGCTGCCGAGAATGGCTGGCGTGTCGCTGGTGAGCACGCGCATCGTCTTCTTGGAGGTGAACACGTCCACCAGCACGTTCAGCACAGCCATCTCACGCACGCGCCGCAGCCCTGTGCTGTTGAGGCACAGCGCCACCAGGGCACTGGGGATGGACACGATGGCGTCGCCAGACGGCACCACACCAGCCTGCGGCAGTAGCAAGGAGTAGCAGCAGCTGAACCAGGTGAGCAGCGGCAGCTGCGCGTTAACAAACACACAAACGACAGCGCTTGTAAACAGACATGTAGCTGGCAATTCAAATCTCCTGTTGCTGCCCCGGCCGAGTGTGAGGTGCAGACGACGGTGGGCCCGCTGCCCTCGAGTCCAGCCCTGCAAACTTCAGGCAACAGCTGCCCAGCCAGCCCGCACCTTGATTGCTGCCAGGTAGGCGTCTGGCAGCCCCGCCTCCTGCAGCTGCCTGAAGCTCTGCGGCTCGTGGTGGATGAGGTCGGTCATCACAGACACTGCCAGGGAGAACAGGCTGCCGCCAAACTCGTCAGGACGGCGGTACATCTCCTGCAGTCAGACAGAAGGGAGTGCACGCAGAACAGGCCAGCACACGCTCAACTAGATGCCCCCTCACAGCAGGGAAGTAGAAAGAGTGGCATCTATGCATTCCCAGCACATGTTTATGATGTTAAAAGGATTGCTGACAATTGACGGCTGGCTCACGAGCCTGTGTCTGCAATGACTTCCATCCAAGAACAAGCCCCGCATGATGCAGCAATAAGAAGTGTGTCCGCACCTTGAGCGAGGCGTACAGCAGCTGAGCATCTTCATCCTGGGGTCGCGTGGCGGCCAGGTTGCCGGTGGGTGCGTAGCTGCTCAGGGCAATGGTGCGCAGCAGGAACTTGAGCAGTGTCTTGCGGTTGTGCGACAGCTGCAGGCATGACAGCAGAGCACGGAAGCTGTGAGTGCAACGCGTGCTGCTGCCAACAGCACGGCCTTGAGGTTGCTGATGACAACAGAGGCTCTGGCTAGATGCTTGCAGGACAGCTGCTGACACCCAACAACAAACACGCTTGTCCTGCAAGCAGCCGTATGCATGCTCATGAATAAAGTATGCTACCTGAATGTGGTGCAGTGCTACTCTTCAACGCACGCACCTGCTTGGGTGCCGCTGCGGGTGCTGCTGCGCTTTCAGCAGGTGCCTGTGCTGCTGGCTGCTGCTGCTGCTGCTGCTCGCCACCAGCCTGCCCTGCTGGCTGCTCAGCTGCAGCCATCAGCACGTCACCGTCTGCTGCTGCGCCACCAGCACTGGCTGCACTGCCGCTGCTGCCTGGCAGCACGCCCACTTCTGCTGCTGTGCGCTTGATGACCTCAGTGAGGCCCCCCAGGTCCCTGAAGGTGGTGGCTGCAGGCTGGCTCAGGTCCATGTAGGCCTCAAGGATCTTCAGGCTGGCACACACCAGGGGCAGGTGGTCGGCATGCGTGCCGCGCAGCAGCGGCAGCAGCGCAGAGATCACGCCAGCGTCATTCAGCGCCTGGCAGCCTGACGTGGACTGCACCAGCGCAGCCACCACAGTCAGCAGTGCGTCAACAAACGCCACGCTGTACTGCACACTGCCGGCAGGTGGTGCTGCGGCTGCCGCTACAGCTCCTGGGCTGCTGGCTGCTGCTGCTGCTGCGCTGCTGCCTGCCGCTGCGACGTCTGCTGGCAGAACGCCGCTGCCTGCGGGCACCAGCGGCACGTTGGCCTGCTGCAGGATGCTGGCGATGCTCTTGTGCAGCAGCATAGACAGCAGGCCGCTCTGGCCTCCTGAGGTGATGGCTGTGATGACGCTGCTGCTGCGTGACCTGTCGTGCAGCTGTGCAGCCAGCGCGCGCAGGGCCAGTGTGCGCAGCTCCTCCTCCACCGCCTCCTCGCACTGCACCAGCGCCACCAGCTCAGACACAAAGTCCGGCTCAGCAAGGTACAGGCTGTTGTACTCCTCTGCAGCAGCAGCAGCAGCGGGCAGCGGCAGCAGCGGGCAGCGGCAGCAGCGGGCAGCGGCAGCAGCGGGCAGCGGCAGCAGCGGGCAGCGGCAGCAGCAGCAGCAGGCAGCAGCAGCAGCATCGGCATGGTCCTGTTGACATCTTCTGTGGCTTACACATGCGCCGCGGTGCCAAGCAGCAGAGCAGGTATGCAAGTGGGAAGAGGGGTGTATGAAAACAGGCATGCTATGGGAACTGTCCATGCCAGCGATCCACAAACCTGCTGTTGGGCTGCACTGCAGCAGCACGTTGAACGCCATCAGCCGCTGCCACACCCGCTGACGACGCCCAGCCAGCGAGCCAAAGTTGCGCGCAATGCGAATGCGGCACAGCAGCTCAAACCTGCAGCAGCAGAAACAGCAAGATTCAGTTGCATGTTTCTCCAATAGGTTCAGCCTACTGCTTTGCTGCACGAGCTGCATCCAGCTGCCGCCACTGCAGGAGGCCTCCTCGCTGCTTCAGCACTTGCATGCTCCAACAACAAATCAGCAGCTTCTCCCAAGCATACCACAATAGGCCCTGCGGTGCCTGCGCTCCCACTCTGCCACGCACCTTGACGCTGCTGGCACTTTGTAGCGCTGCACCAACCCAGCCAGGATCTCATGCTCGCTCTCAGTGAACGCGTCAAGCCCCGGCACATGCAGCGACGTCAGGTGCGCACCAGCCGCGGCGCTGCTGCCAGTGCTGGGCGCGGCCTGCTCGCTGCTGCTGAACTCAAAGTGCAGTGTGGTGGCCTTCTGCAGTGCCTGCTTTGCAGCTGACACATCAGATGATGCGCACACCACAAGGTCGAGACCCTGCAGAGCAGCATACAGCAGCACAGCTAGTTCAACCGCGCCCTGGCTACAATTGTGCTGATGCTGCTGATCACCACGACGCGCCCCTACATGTGCTGTGTTGTTCTTGCAAGCGATTACTCTGCAGCCTGGCAAGCTGAGAGCTGCAGATAAATGGCATGAGGCTGCTGCCTGTGCAATGCGCCTCCTGCTGCTGCTGTTCCTGCAAGTGTATCAGCTACATCACATGCACTTGCCTACACCGACAGGCCCAGCACCGACTGCCTCCTGTGCGCACCTCTTCCTTGCCTCCCCAGCCCTTGGACAGGCACAGCAGGCGCTGGCTCAGCCCTGGCGGTGCTGTCCAGCGCACAGACGTGTGGTGCGTCTTGCGCAGCAGCACCTGGAACGCCTGCAAGGCCGCTGCAACAACCTCCGGCACTGGCGCTGCCAGCAGGTGTGTCAGGTGCTGCAGGACAGCAGGCACAGCATGCTCGTCAGTGAAGGTGCATGCATTGCTTGATGGCAGTGTGCTGCTGCTGACCTCCATGCTGTTGCTAGCCAAATTCTAGGGGAAAAACCAGCAGGATCAGCTTTAACATGTTGCTGTGGAAGCCGTTGCTGTCGAACCGCACCTCGCTGGAGTTGTATGCCGCCTTGTTGCTGCAGTTCTCCAGCAGTACACATGTTGCACTCAGCACAGCCAAGCAGGCTGCTGTTGGGAAAGGGGGATCTGCCTGCACCCCTTCCTCCCCCAGCCTCAGCTGCACATCTGCCCTCTTGGAGGTGTACTCCTCAAAAAAGGAGTCGAAGTGGTCCAAGACAGGAACCCAGTGGTTGATGTCGCCCTGCAGCAGCACCTGCCATGCTTACAAGCGTCCGATACAACCAAAGTGGCGATCGGAGGCAGCGAGCTGGCCTTACCTTGTCGAACGTCCACTTGAAGCCCCGCAGGACAGAAGCAAGCTCCGCCAAAGGCGTGCTGGTGATCTGCTGCACAGCATGCTTCACCTGGGCGGGCTGCAAACAACATACGAGCTGTTTGTCAGACGCTGTTGGAGCAGGCCTGCTTCCAGGCGCCAGATCGCCTTGCTGCAGCAGGTGCACTAGCGAAGCAAGCTATTTAAAAGGCTGTGAGAGCCAGAAAGCAGAGTCTTACAGCTTCCACCGCCTTCTTCTGCTTTATCTTCATTCAGTCGTGTCTCATGTCGTAAGCCGTGCGTATGGAGCTGCTGCTGCCCCTCTGTGCTGTGCGTATTGAAATACCCGTAGCAAGGGCAGCAAATGTCTTCAGTATCTAGTCAGTTACTATAATAGACGTGATCAATCACGGAACATGCATGCATGATCATGAAGGTTGCTGCTGTGCATTATGTCTTCAACACCACCCCAACTAAACCGCACCTGACAACTGCTAGCATTCGCTGACTCTGCAGCTGCATCGGCCAGGGTGTCTGCAATGCGTGTCGGGCAGTTAGTTGAGGGGTGTTTACACAACAAGATCATTGGGAAGCCAGCAGCGCAAGCTGGCAAGGGCGGGACCAGGCAGTACATTATGTCATCTGCTGCAGGCTGGCCCAGCTGGGAATGGTGCAGGGGCAGAGTATGCTTCCAGCTTCACAGGATGCAGGATGCTGGGCATCTGCGCCCAAGACAACCTGGCACTGGTGCGTTGCTGACGCAGATGCCACATGAGTTGGTGTCACAGTGGCTGAATGTGCTGGTAATGCTGTGCTTGGCTTGCATTTGCTGGTTTGCACTGTCCCTCCGGGGCACCTACTGCCTGGCTCACATAAGTGCACAGCTGCATGGGGCAAACCAAGTATTCACGTATGCTACATGACGGCACGGAACGCACTTCATACTGTAGGGCCTGTCAGGCCACCTTCACTTGCTGGCCAGCATGGTCATTTTGCTGCAGGTCAGTACAGCTGCCTCGCATGATATACATGAATAACTGGTGTATGATACACAACTCCGACGTTATATGCTGAACTCTGGTTTCCTTGCACTGACGTCTGCTCAGCTACAGTACGGTTGCTCAGCATTCAACACTCAGATGCTTGTGGGATGCAAACTTGACACCTAGTGTGGGTGCAGCGATCCATGCCTTTTTAAAGTTGCCTGCACTTGACCAGTGTGCACAGCAGGAGGGGGCTCTGCTGAATCTGCTTATTTACAAACTGTGGCGTGAATAAGGCATGACCAGGCAGCGTTTTCTTAAGAGGGGCTGATACGTTGAAACACTCATGCTTCCTTGTGACTGCAGCATGTAGCACGTGAATGAGCAGCGGTGTTTGTGAAAAGGCTCACCAATTAGCAGTGCATGACACGATGCACAATGCCTTTTGCGTGGCACACACACGTGGGTCTGATCATATGCTTGAAAGTCTTTACTTGCACCTGTGATGAGTTGTTTACCAGCTGTGCCTGCCAGCCTGGCAGGATGATCCTGCAAGGCTATCTGCCCATGACCCGAGTGTTGAGCCCAGGAGCTGCTGAACCCGCCTTTTATCAGGTGAGCTTTGACTGATGATCATCATGACTATCATGATACCAACCAAGCCATAGCATCACTGCCATCAATGCCGCGCCCTACCGCAGCAGGTGGAAGTACTAAATGGCAGTACCAGCACTGGGTGCAGCTGGCTGTATCCGAAAGCGCAGGGGGCTGGTGCTGTGACAGAAATGAGGCACCACAGGCAGGTAGTTTGGCAACCAGCGTGTACAGCGGCTAGCAATGCGTCGTGCTGAACTTGACAGTACCAGCGGCTGTGATGCAGAGCACTCCTTCTCTCTGCCAAACATATTTGGCAGACACTTGCCGTGGTTATCATAACGATCATCATATGGGATATCAAGTTCTCAGGCTAAGCAGCAGATGCACGTTTAACCTTATCTGTAGCTGTGCCAGCTGATGCCCGCTGGCCAGGCATGTGTCTCAACATGCAAAGGTAAGTCCAGTAACCCACACCCTTTCGCGAGGTTGGGCTGCAGCCTCGAGGGTTGCCCTCTGTTACTAACGGCATGGCATGTTGCTTAGCATGCCAAAGGCAGCAGGGGCGGCAAGTTTGGCTGCATTTAGGTCATGATGATTCAGCGGGATGTTTGTGATTGACATGGCAGCAACACACAAATCAAGAAGTAGAAGAAGAGGGGTTACACGGTGTGTTCAAGCGGCTACGCCGAAAAAGAAGAAGATTGGGCGGCTACGCCGAAAGATTGGGCGGCTACGCCGCAATGGACACCAGCTGGATTGATTGATGGATGGAAGTTACCAGGTGCGTCCAGAGACACTTTTAGGACCGCAGAGCGCGGCACACGGGAGTAAACCACAAAAAGCCCCAGAGAGGCAAAAAGCAGCTTCCCCCACCCAATAACATGAACTCTGCGCAGAGATAGACTGGCATGACGGAAAAAACAGTGTCAACGTCAGGTGTCTGAAAGCAAGGCATGTAGACATGTCAGTAACATGCAGGTACTGAACACATGGGTGCTCCTGCATCAAGAGTTGGGGACATTGAGCAACATGATGATCAACACGACCATGGACCTCTGCTACTAATTGACAACACAAGGCGACAAGCAATCCCAGCACCACCAAGGCACTGCTGGGGTTTGCCACTCCAAAGGTGCGGCAAATGGACACCCACCCGACGGTGTGCATCCACCCAACACACCCACTGGCTGACACGGGCTGCATTTGAGAGCAGAAAAGCTACAAATAGACAACTCATGCAGCAAAGTAGATGAAATGTGATGACAGGCAAATGAGCTCGCAACCAGCTAACTGGCTATCAACCCCTTCGTGGCGCCACTTGAACCTGGTGGCCAACCACACGAATGAAGGGGTGATCAGCCGGTACTAATTCCAGCCAGGCCGAAGGCGCTGCCTTCATGACTACAAAGTCAACCAGCAGTTCCCAGAACCTAGCCACTGCCTCCTTCTTCTTGTCCTGTACCAACTGAACAAGCTCTTGCTGCCGTTGTTGAAGTTGTTGCTGCTGCTGATCTCTACGCTGCTGCACAATAGCATTATGAGTCACCTGCTCAGCAGAGAGAGGGGCAGGTTGCAACAACTGAGTGATGAGCTGCTGGCCAGCAGGCAGGGGCTGCATAGGGCCAACTGCTGCTGCAGCAGCTAGGGCACGTTGCCTATCTAGCACATGATGCATGTTGGTTGCCCTCCTGCCAACATCCATAGCATTAAAAGCAGCCAAACAAACAACACGCCACACACACTTGAGCACAGACTTCGTGCCCCGTGGTGGCTGCATGAGCCAAATATGCTGCATAGTCAAAGGTGGCGTACCAACGATGCGGGTGCTCCAAGCGGCAGGCAAATTATCCACTATGGTTTGTACTACCGCTTGCGCAATAGGGCACGACCAATAATGGTGATCACAGCCAGGCAGGCCAGCCCCGCACAAGCATTCATGCTGCAGGCTAGGCATGCGAGCAGCAGTGGGTACACCGTTCAACACCACACGCCAGTACACCTCCTTAAAATGATTATCCCAACGCAACTTCCCCAGCTTACGCTGAGCAGCAGCCACACTTCGTACACCATCCCTAATTGCCGCCGGGGCCGGGTTGTTGAGGGCCTGACAAACAAACTTGCGCCGCCTGTCATTCAACTCAACACGCAAGCCACGCATCTGAAGGGCAGTGGCTGTTTTAACCGACAATTTAACCACCGAACAGGCCTTGCCAGCAGGCAACAAATACCACCCAAGCCTAGCCACCAACATGTCTTCAACAAGTTGCTCATGCTTCGACGGTGGCGTGGCAACCACAGGCAGTGCCGTAGGAGGCCAAGCACCCTTCTGAACTTCACTGAGGACAGCAGATATCCAAGCAACAGGGAGCTGTGCAATCAAGCTGTTCAGATCATTTAAGTCGCCCTCAGCGTTGCTGCTGGAGCACGGGACCAGGGGGTGGGGCAACTGGGCCTGCACCACACGCTGAAGAACATACCATGCCCTAAGGACATCCCCAAGGGTGCGGACGACCAACCTGACTCTGCCCCCACGATAGTAAAAGGCCCCCCTTGCCTGTGGCACCGGCAGGGCCTGCAAACCCCCAGGCCTAGCACCAGGAATATGAGCAGGCAGATAAGGGTTGCAAAAAAACAGGTGCAGATGCACACCAAGGCCCAGGTGTCAGCACAGGAGCAGCGGCAAGCTCTGCCATCTGTTGGTGCAACTGACCCAGAGACTGCTGCCCAAAAGAAGAGGCAGGCTGCTGCTGGTGCTGCTGCTGTTGCTGCTGCAGTTGCTGCAGCTGTTGCTGCTGCTGTTGCTGTTGTTGTGGTTGCGCCGGCGCTTGGGACACAATATCAACGGCATCCCCCAGGACCTGCAAACCACTAATCATGCGTCGCAAAGGCGGGGGAGGCACACCTGCACCTTCACCAGGTGCTTGTGTGTCTGCCGCACAGTCAAACATTGCCAGTGGGCCCCACCATGCACACCTGGACCGCAACAAAGCCCTTCCAACGTTAACCCACGGAATGTCAGCTGGAAAAAAGATGCAGAAGAAGAAGAGGGGTTACACGGTGTGCACAGGCAACTACGTTGCAACGAACACCCGAAAATCTGGAACGTCGCAGATGACTCAGCAAAACAGGCTGTCACTCAAGGAGACTCACCCCAGAAAGTCTCTCTGTGTGTGTAACTTGACATATGGCCTTGCAGGCAAAGCCGTCAGTCACAGCACACGCAGTGTTGATGCTAAACAAAGGCAACAAAGGACTAGTGTAAACAGTGTCAGTGACAGCAAGCTGCACTTTATGCAGTGTAGCGGGCGGGCTGAATCCACAGAACATCACCCACCAGCAGCAACACAGCCTGGCAGGCGGCGGTCTGAGGCGACAAACTAGGGAGAGAGAGCAGAGGACAAGCCAGCTGCTGCAAGGGCCGCACAACTACATTTTGCAGCAGCGACACGGCAACTCACAGCTCCTGCAAAGCAAGACGGCTAGCTCTGGCGTGTCAGAAGTTCACAGAGAAAGCACGTACACACAGTGAGAAGAAGGCCATCACCGCCTGTGACTGTGAAAAAAGATGCGCAACACTGCAGGACCATCCTCAAGCAGTTTGCAAATGGGAGAAATGAATGGTCCCGGGAAGACCTTAAACTCGTCCACCTGGTGTAGTGGTGAGAGCGCTGGAGTAGGAGGAGAAAGGCGTGAGTTCGAACCGCTGTGACCACCGGGAGCTTTGGAATTGACGGTGTAGAAGGACGCCGCGCAGTGGCTAAGCGGAGGAGGGCTGTTGCGTGTGTATTCAGGATTAGGGGCGCTTGCCATAGTGCAGCATGCCGGTGCGCTAGAGTCACTGGCCGAATCCAGCTGATGGTAGATGATCGATGTGGTGCCCAATGAGCCTGTCATTGGCTCGAAAACGGGCGATGTTCCCAGTGTAACATCCAAAATGTGAAACAAGCACACGCAGCCGCTGAGATACCATTGTGGGGCTGCTGTGATTTCTGCATTGACACAGCCCCAGACGTAGTAGACAAGTCCGAAGTATCTGCTGCTACTCTCAGGCCCCTCGCAAGCCCCTAGCAGAAATTTTCGCAGAACCGTGTTGTCAACATTCTTTCACACAGTTCGGATGTCGCCACGACCCTTTCATATCACCTACGTGTAAAAGCGATGTGTGTAGCAGCGCACCGGGCAGCTGGTCAGATCCACCAGTGGTTCAACCGCATGTCACACTAGTAGTAAATCCCTACCCACCTTGCACCTGTGCTGATAAACGGTGACAGCTGCCGTATCATCATCATCATCATCAAATTACCAGATCAAGCCATAGCATCAACGCCATCGGCCCCGCGCCCCCCGGGGCGGAAGAAAGAGGGAGCACCGCTCCATTATGTTTGCAACTATTACGCACATCCCAAGCTTTCACAAGATACGCAGCAATGCTCCTAGACACCAGTCGGCAAACCCCCTTGCTACCCCAAACATCATCAGAAACAAAACGCAACAACTTGGTCGATGCATCAGTCAATGACAATACATTGCGCAATTTTCCAGCGCCACCAGCAACTGTCTGTTGCAAAACAGACCGAATCTCATCCAACATAGTATCTCTTTGAGCAGAAGTGGCAGGACAATCAAACATCAGATGTGACAAAGACTCAACATTCTGACCACAAGCAGGACACGCTGTATTAGAATCTGCTCTGCTACCCCCATAACGACTGGTACGCTCGTGCACACAAAGACATCCCATGCGAACACGCATCAGCAACTCAATGCCACGTGTTGGCGCACCAGCACACAAAAATGGCCTGGGCCGTTTGAAGCGCATGGCATCAGCATGCGTAGGGTGAACATGCATGACGTAACGGCTCAAAGTAGAGTGTTGCAGTGATTCACGAGCAATTCTATCGGCATGCAACTTCTTGACCTGGCAGCTGATGTGACTCTTGCATGCACTAGCGCGATCAGCCGCCGCTGCAACATCCACCCCATATTTGCACAACAAACTCTGCACATACTTATGCCACGGTGTTACTGCAACAGCACCACTGGGGCGCTTCCACTCAGCAGAAAATACCTGACGTGGCAGCCTGGAATCCTGCAATCGTTGAACCCTAAAGTAATACTCCATTGCCATCTGATGAAGCCACAGCTGCCAGCTGCCGTATGCTACTAATCATCAGCTGAGGGGCAACTACCCCAATGATTTCAGCTGGCCATGCTGAGCTGCAGCTGTGAACAATTTTCCTTGAATGTACGGCAGCTGCACTGTCACAGGTGCATATTGCTTTAAACCGACTATAAAAGAAAAGTTTTATAGTTGATTTTGTGGCTGGTTTGTAGTCGCTATTTAGCTCGGTCAGATGAGCTACAACTTTATATATAGATATCGAGACTTTAATAGCTGTGTATATAGCGGTCACAAACTGACTACAAATTGACTACAACCTGACTACAAAACGTGGTGCACACACTGTTAAAAACAGCAGCACTGTAGCAGAAAAGCAAGCAGAGACACACTGTGCAATCCAGCACCCCTTCCCCAGCACAGCACCTGCACCAATCTGTGCAATGCAGCACCCCTTCCCCAGCCGAATACCTGCACCAAACTTTGCAATGCAGCACCCCTTCCCCTGCTCAGTACCTGCAACAAACTTTGCAATGCAGCACCCCTTCCCCTGCACAGTACCTGCACCAAACTGTGCCATGCCACACACACCATCACAACAACGTTGTGCTGCTATCATCCTGCCTGCCCACTCTTTAACACCGCTCACACATCATGCTGAACCTTAGGAGTCCTGTGCCTGCCTCCTGCACGCACGGGAGCGCCCGCGCCTGGCAGTTCAAACTCAGGCACTTCCTGCCCACGCTTGCGCTTGGTGCCTACTGCTGCTGCTGCTGTTGCTGCTGCGGCGGCACTGCCACGCTGCACCTGTCGCTGCTTCTGCTTTTGAGGTGGTGAGTTGCACTCGTCGCTGTCATCTTCTTCTAGTTGCATCTCATCCTCATCCACCTCGGTCTCCCCCGATGGCAGCTCCTCCTCCTCACACTCCTGCTGCTTCTTGCGGGCTGCCTTGCGCTGCTGCTGCTGCTTGGATTTGCTGGCAGCAGCAGCTGCAGCAGTTGCCTTGCGGCCGCGGGAGGCAGCAGCTGCCTTGCCGCCTGATGCAGCAGCAGCTTTGCTGTTGGCCTTCACCTGCTTGGCAGCATCTGATGCTGCCGCTGCTGCTGCCAGCAATGCTGAACTGCTGGGGGTTGCTGCTGCGCCGCTCATGCCAGTGGCCAGCAGTTTCAGCAGGCTGGTTGCAGCTGACTCCTCTTCCTGTGGCAGCGAAATGCATGCAGCATGGTGCACACACATGCATACAAGTGCAGCAGTTAGCAACAGCTCATGCACCCTAAGATTCCAATAATTACATATCAGGCTGCAGGTTCAGGTTATGCGAAAACGTTACCGCTGCATGCCACTGCAATGCTGCACACCACTTCAAAGACACATTTCTTACAGGCCTAAATCAATGTGTGCATAATGCAGACAGGTGCTGGTGAAGGACTTGCTGTCTCCTGGTCATGCCCCAACACCAACGCTGGCCGTGTAAGACTAAATGTGGTGTCGTGCTGCTAGGTCCCAGGTCACCTGGTCACGGCCGCCACCACCTGCAATGTCGCTGGGCGCCGGCGGTGCTGCCAGGGCTGCTGCGCATGCTTGCGCAGCAGCCTGCCCAATCACCTGGTTGCGGGCCTCTTTGGTGGGGGTGCGCTCGTCCAGCACCTTGCGTCAGCAAAAGTCAGTCAGTAGCGGCGCTGAATTCGAGACGCTGCGCTGCTGCTGGCGGGCCATTGCAAGAAGACACAGATGGCAGACGTCATGCTCGAGTAATGAATGGTTGGCTGCAGATCTGGATGCCCTCCTAAACTGCGCTGCTGCTCATGGCGCCTATCCTTTGTCTACAGCTGCTCACTCGTTCTTGTACTTCCTGACGACCTTCTCCTCAACATCGTACTTCATGAGCACGCACTTGACCACATAGTCGTGTGCAAGGTCCTTCACGCGGTTCACAGCTGCAAGGGCAGACAGCGCCAAGACGGTCAGCTTGCATGAATGCATGCGCACGCAGGAGATGGCAGTAGCTATGGGTCTGACCTGCATCTTTCAGTTTGTCATCCTGCAGGTAGTACTGGCCGTTGCCGCCCCGTGGAATGTTCTGCAGGATCAGCTCTTTCATGTAGTCCTGCCAAGCCTGCTGCTTCTGCTTGCCCTTGCGAGCCTTGTTGGCGAGTGCAGTCTGGGCTGAACCAGATGTGGCCTGGCCGGCGCTCCCTGCTGCTGCGGAGTGTGTAGCAGCGCTATTGCTGCCACGTGTCAGTGCACTGACAGCAAGCCCAGGTGTGCTGGGGAGAGGTGCTGCAGCAGCTGGCCAGCACCATGGTGCTGGGGCTCGGCGTATTCATGATTTTGCGCGGCCCTCGGGCGCTGCTGTGAACGATCATGTGCGGTACCTGCCTCGCCGCTTCATCACTGCGCGGCAGTTTGCTGAAGCAGTGCAGCCTGGCGGCTGGATGTGCAAGGTAGATGTGCATTCTTACTTTCACCAGCTGCCAGCGAGCCCTTGGCACTGGCCGTACCTGGCGTTCCGTGTGCCAGCGGCTTCTTTGGCTCAAGCCAGCAGCGCTGGCAGCAGCAGCAGCAGCAGCAGTAGCAACGCTGCTGGCACTGCTGGCAGCAGCGGCAGCAGCAGCAGCAGCAGCACACGTCATGTCAGCGTTGGTGGTAGTAGCAGCAGCAGCAATAGCGGCAGCAGCAGCACCAGCAGCACGGGTGGCAGTGGTGCAGCAGAGGTGGAGGTCTGGGGCACGCGGGTACTGTTTGGCTTGCGCCACGGGCCCGAAGTAGCTGACCGCTTCAGCCAAGCTATTGTCAGGCTGCTGCAGCGCATGGGGTGGCAGGTCACTTATGCCCTCCTTGACGACTTCAACATCTTCAGCGCCGACAGGCTTCGGTGTTTGCTTGGATTTCATTTCTTGTGCGCAGTGCTGCTGCACCTAGGTTTTGTGCCTAGCCTGCACAAGTCCGCACCGCCGGCCCAGCTTATGCAGACGCTGGGGCTGGAGGTGGACACTTGCAGCATGCAGCTGCGCCTGGCGCCCAGTCGTGTGGCGCAGCTGCAGCAGCTGGTGCAGCAGTTTAGCAGTGTGCGCAATTGCACTAAGCGCCAGCTTGACAGCCTTGTGGGTAAGCTGCAGTGGGCCAGTGATGTGGTGTATGGGGGGCCGCTGCTGCTGAACCCTATTCGTAAGTGCGGCAGCAGCTGCAGCAAACCTCACCACAAGGTTTACCTGAAGCGTGAGGCGCGGATGGCATTGCAGTGGTGGCATGCAGCACTGCAGCAGTTCAACGGCTGCCGCAGCATCCTTGGCCAGCAGCCGCGGCCCTGGCAGCTGCTCAGCACTGACGCCTGCGGGGTGTGGGACACAGCGGTGCCTGGCATCGGCATCTTTGTAGACGGTGGCTTTTGCGGCCTTACAGCTCAGCAGTGCCAGCTCATGTTTGCAGACGCGCCAGCAGTAACAGCACCCATACAGCTTTGGGAGCTGTACGCTGTGCTGGTAATGGCGCGGCTGTACGGCTCGTACCTGCAGGGTCAGTACTGGCAGCTGGGTGTGGACAACACCAATGTCTATGCCTGGCTGTCAAAGGGCACAGTGAAGGGCGAGGTGTGCTATGAGCAGGCGCTGCAGTATTTGCTGCAGCTGTTCACGCTGCAGGTGCAGCTGGACTTCCGGCTCAAGCCTTTCTGGATCAGCAGCAGCACTAACATCCTGGCTGATGCCGCGTCGCGTCAGGAGTGGGGCACCTTCCGCACAGCGTTGCGCGGGTGGCTGCGCCGACAGGGGCGCGGCCCTGTGCCAGCTTTAACATTCCTGCAGCGCAGCTAGTCAGCCAGGGGTGCAGCACTGTGCAGCGATGGATACAGGGGGGCTTGTCTGGGCAAATGGGGGGCCTTAGTGGCTAGCGGTAGTGTGCGTGCTTATGCGTGCCTGCTTGCAGAGCTGCATGCAGGGTTCTTTTGTTTGCTTCTTCTTCTCTTCTTTGTTCTGACGAGGTGTGTTCGCTACGGTGGTGGTTTGCTCTTTGGTGCAAGCAGGTCTGCAGCCCACACCTGCACTGGTGATGTTTGGGCTGCGCGCCGTGGCTTACTCCAGCCAGTGCCTGGCCAGCAGTACTGCTTCCAAGTACAGCGATTCCGCCCTATACTATGTGCGGTGGCTGCTAGCGTGCGGCTTGCCCCTGGACCCCTGCTGGCTCCAGCCCACTGAAGGCCTGCTGCAGGCGTATGCGGCCTTCCTTGCAGCCACGTGCTCGGCTGAGACCATCAAGAACCACCTGGCCGGCCTCAAGTTTTATCTGGGGTCGTTTGGACCTGTGGACTGGTCGGGCTTTACCTTGCTGCAGCGGCAGCTGAAGGGTATCAGACGTGTGCGTGGTGCATGCCAGCAGCAGAAGCGTCCTGTAACCATGCAGATGCTCTTATGCTGGGTGCTGCAGCTGCAGCTGGGCTGGGATAGCAGGGTTCAGTGTGTTGTGCTGGCGTGTGTGTTAGGTGTGTTCGGCATGCTGCGCAGGTCCAACCTGGTGCCTGGCAGCTCTTCTTTGTTTGAGGGCCGCAAGCACCTGCGGCGGTGTGATGTGGTGTTCGTGCCTGAGCTGTATGCGCTGCGGCTCACCCTGCGTGAGACAAAGACGCTGCAGTTCCGTGAGCGTGAGCACACGATATTTGTGACAGGCAGCAGGGGTGCAGCACTCGACCCCGTGCAGTTGTACTTGGATTATGTGGCGAAACATCCTGCTGCTCCCGCGGACCCTTTGTTCATCATCATCATCATGTTACCCTTTGTTCATGTATGTGGGAGAGGATGGCGGGCTGCAGCCCCTTACGTTTGCTGGTTTGGCAGCTGGTGTGAAGGAGCTGGTGGCGCTGCTGGGGCTGGACCCCAGCCAGTACGCGTCCCACTCCCTGCGACGTGGTGGTGCTTCTGGGGCTCTGGCGTCGGGTCTTGCGCCGTTCTTCACGCGGTTTCAGGGTGACTGGAAGTCGGAGTGCTATCTTCGCTACTACACCCTGACATGTTGCGCATCTCGGCTGCCATGTTGGATCAGGTGAACCGCGTTTGGCCGGCTGGTGGGTCGTGAGGGGAGGCTGTGGGGGGAGGAGGCAGTGCTGTGATGCACTGCAGGGCCTGTGGCTCTGTGCAGTGTGGGTGTGTGTGCCCTTGTTAGCGTGTTTGCAGTGTTGCAGCAGGGCTGCTTGGGCCGCTACTCATGCACAGCTACCCCCCCAGCTGCTATGTGTAGGCAGACGCATTGTGGTGCTAGTTACATCTTTGTTGTTTTGTTCTCATGTTTGCCTCAGTTAGATTACACAGCAATGTTTGAATTTGGAGTTTTGAGAGCAAGTGGTGCGAAAGCATGTTGTCATGTCACATGGGGCATGCTTGATGCACTGCCAAGTTTGCAGCAACATCACTGGCTGCAGTGCATTGTTTTGCTTGATGCTTCAACAAGTAAATAATGCAGAAGCACCAACAGCGTATAAACCCAGATTGTGCTGGTGGTGCAGCAATCACTGTGAATGCCAGCAGCGGCTTGCCATACTCCGGCGGACGCCACAGATTTAGTGGGTCCTCTGACACGAGGTAAGCTTTGAGGCAGCCCACGATCGCTGCAAGTGTGATTGTTCGGTACACGCAAGGATCGTCTGGATCGTTTGGCATCTCTTCGAAGCAGAACTTCAGCCGTGCGTCAAAGGGCAGCTCAAACTCATCTTTGATCAGTTCAGTCAGCGAGGCAGAGTCGTCGTGGTTGAAGAACTGCAGAGTTTTGATGCTAACCACCACGCTGCCATTCCCCAGCAGGGTGACTTCCAGCGTGGTTGACAGCATGTTGCTGACCATACATACTCAAATCACGATCGGCGTGGCCAGACCGCTGTTTGGCCAGCATGCTGGATGTCAGGCGCTGTGCCCTGCGTGCTATGGGTCTTAACACAGCTAGCGCCCAGGCGCTGTGCTCACCGTAAAGATGTTTCTCAAGCGACAAGAGTTTAAGGTGGTGTAGCTGAGTATACTTGTGGCTATATATATAGCCTTGATGCAGCATGAGCAGTATTACATGTACACATCCCTGCAAACAGTAATGACGGCGTGTCAGTGCCATGTCATTGCTCCAACCTGCTGACTGCAATTGACTTGCAAGTAGCGCATACGCGCACATGTGACATGTGGTTGGGTACATGTCTTACACTCATCACAAGAACATACCAGCCTGTCTTGGTGGTGGTAATATCCAACACCAGCAGCTTTAGACACGTTGTACGTGCGTATTTGCCCAGTACCAGCTGAGCTATAACTTTATAGCTTCGTGGGTTTTTAGTTGCTTTATAGTCGTCCAAATGGTGTCGTAGTCAGGTTATAGTCAGTATGTAGCTGTGCTACACCCCCACAGTGCTGCGCATGCGTCACGCCGTACTACGGCGTGAAACTTTGACGGCGCGGCACCCGGTGCTTTCACAAACATCAAGGCTGTCAGTGCCTGCCCGTCAGAGGTCTTTGCATGTCAGAATTATCCAGCTGCACTGCAGTGCTGCTCTCGGATGCTGGGTGCCACCTGATGCTGGAAGGCCTGTCAGGACGCCTGGGCGTGGGCAGTACGTACTGCATGCAGGCTTAGAGAGTTGCGACCCTGCTCCTCTTGTGAAGCACCGACCGGATGGATGGATGGATGGATGGATGGATGGATGGATGGATGGATGGTGGACTTAGGTCGACAGCTCCTCATCACATCGATCACCAAGTTCAGCACAGTGGCCTGCCCAACACGGCAGGCATGGTCATGTGATGTACTGCCCTGCAGTCACGCCGAACTCAACATCGACATTGAGAGCTGATCAGGTGGAAGTTTGTAATATCAAAATAACTATTGAATACTATCTGATGGCGGCAGCCGTGCATCCCACGGTCTCAGCCGATCACAGCTTGCACGGTTGCCGTAGCTATTCATCCTGGGACGCTACGGGAGCACTATGATGCACCGATATGAAACTTCTAATTGCTCAGCAGCTGGAGCCACAAACCGCAGACGCCGTTGCACGCATCAGAACCCCATACCATAGGAGGGGTACCCATGTGATCGATCAGCTCCTGTACAGCTGCTCACATGGCCCCTGCCTATCCTGGATTTCACAGCTTTGATCGTCACATTCGCAGACATCGATCAATCGACGCTATTTCTCGAGTCAGCACCTGCAGCTCGTGTGTGTGCACTTGCATGGCTGCCTTGCGTGCGTGTCCCTGCAGCCTTTGATTGTCGCCTTTGGTGCATGGCCGGATCAAGTAGATTGCCAGAGGGCCGCTGGCGAGCCTGATCCAGGCATGCAGGAGTCGCCTGCCAGGCCTGGGCACGCTGGGCAACATGGCCATGGCCACGGCGTGCCGCTCGCCTATCAGTATCCAGTGGTCTCTGGTACTGTGCCAGTGGCACGCTGGGCCTTTGCGTCTGCTTCCGTGGGCTCCTTCCTGTATGTCTACGGCGGGGTAGGGTCCAGCGTGCTTGACGACCTGGCTGTGCTTGATGGTGAATTGATGATATGGCGAAGCCTTGCGCCAACTGCAGCACGTCCGAAGGACAGGCCTGACAAGCTGCATGCAGCTGCCATGTGTGCACTGGGCAACAGCTTATGGCTGTTTGGGGGGCAGCAAGGTCGCAAGCACCTGCAGTCTCTGTATTCCCTCAATACAGAGATGCTGTCTTGGCGCCTTGTAACGACGGCAGGGGCTTGTCCAGCAGGCAGGGAGGGGCACAGCTTCACAGCAGTAAATGGGCAGCTGGCGTACCTGTTTGGTGGTCAGGGCAAGAAGCTGTACAATGACTTCTTTGTCCTGCGGCAGGGGGGCAGCGCGTGGGTGGAGCTCAAGGCGTGCGGCAGCGCGCCAGCTCCACGCAGCGGGCACAGCATGGTGTGGGACGGGCAGGACAGCCTGGTGTGCTTTGGCGGTACCACTGCCAGCAGCACCGACAACAGCATGTTTGTGTACAGCCTCAGCCGCAACGAGTGGTCAGCGCCAGAATGCAGCGGCACCATCCCCAGCCCGCGCACGCACCACAGCGCAGTGCTAGTTGCGCCGCGCAACATGCTGGTGTTTGGAGGCTGCAACGCAGCAGGCGTGTTCTTCAATGATGCGTACGTGCTCAACCTGGACCGCATGCACTGGTCGCGTGCACAGCCGCTGAACACCCCGCCACCGCCGCGCTACCACCACTGCTGCCATCTGCTTGGCAGCAGGGTGGCCATGTACGGCGGCATCAACCCCAAGCAGGCGTTTGATGCAGTGGTGCTGCTGGAGACCAACTTTGGTGGCGAGCTGTCCGCAGTAGCTGAGGAGCTGGCGCGCATGACCGGCGGCAGCGGCACCACAGCAGCAGCAACAGCAGCCAGCAGCATGCTGGGTATGAATCGTGCAGCAGCAGCTTCAGCAGCCAGCAGTACAGCCGCGGGGCTGGCAGCAGCAGCAGGGGCAGTGGGCGGCAGTGTGCCGCTGGTGGGTGACCTCATGAAGCTGCAGCTGCGTGACCTGTTGGTCAAGCGCAACATGGAGGAGCTGCACATCACGGCACAGCAGAAGGTGAGCCAGGGAGTCATGGCTGGTGATGGGTATCAAATATAGGGTTGGATTTTGGATGCTGATATGCACGCATGCACGACACATGGATGGGCTTTGCTGTCCCCTACTTGCAGCTTGCTTGCTTGCAGGAATCCTGCCAGTTGCAGTCGTGTACAGCAGCTGACCGTACCAGTTGCAACATCAACCATACTTCACTGCTGTACCAGTTGTTGCTGGCCGACATGCTCTGCTGCCCGCCCTGCTGCTGCGCCGTCTGCCGCAGGCTGAGGCTGCCGAGGTGAAGCTCAAGGAGGAGAGCGCGGCGAAGCTGGCGCTGCAGAAGGAGGTGCTGCAGCTGAAGCTCATCTCAGCGGAGAGCGAGCAGGCCAACCAGTCGCTGCGTGAGCAGCTGGCTGAGGTCAGTAAGGCGCTGGTGCGTGAGCAGGCTGAGCACCAGGCCACGTCAGCGGCAGTGACCGACCTGCGCACCAGCCTGGTCAGCAGGGAGCAGCAGCTGGCAGAGGCGCGGCAGCTGCTGGACAGCATGAGCGCTGAGCTGGGCGTCTTGTCCAGCAGATACCACAGGCTGCAGCAGGAGCGTGATGCTCTGCGCTTTGCACGCCGGCAGCAACAGCAGCAGCAGCAGGCTATTAGCCAGCCTCCTTCTAGTTTAGAGCCTTTAACCGGAGCAGCAGCAGCAGCGGCGCAGCTGCAGCAGCGGCTGCTGAGTGGCGGCAGCATTAGCATTGCGCCGGATGTGGATGCAGACAGCAGCAGCAGCAGCGGCCTCTGGCTGGCGCAGGCAAGCAGAGCTGCTGCTGGCCTGGAGCGTAGTAACAGCCAGCCCTCTGCTGACTTGCATCGCAGCCAGGAGCAGCACCAGCGGGTTAGGCAGCTAACATCCTCACCAGCAGCAGCGGCTGCAGCAGCCAGTGAAAGCAGCAGCTCTCGTAGTCAGTCAGCAGCCGGCAGTTCACGGGATGGCTCCCTGCCTGTTGAGCTGCCTGCCGCTGCTGGCCTAGTGCAGGGGCTGCATCACCTTGATGCTGCTGCCCATGACGAGCCAGTGCGGCTGTGTGAGCATGGCCAGTTGGAGGCAGCCTGCCTGCTGTGCATCTGCCAGCGGTTTCTGGCAGCAACAGCAGGCAGCTGCAGCCACCTGGGCGCTGCCAGTGGCGCCAGGGCCGGCCTGCTCAGCACTTCTGGCAGTGCAGGGGCACTGCCTGCGCCAGCCTCGCCAGGTGGCAGTGGCAGCAACGCCGTGCCGAGTGCTGCTGGCCTTGCCACAGTGGCTATGGCGGCATGTGCGAGTGAGGCTGTGCAGTACCGGCAGTTCCTGTCGATATCTGAGCTGGCGCGCAACAGGCTCGAGGCGGAGAACGCTACGCTGCAGCAGCAGGCAACAGACCTGCAGCGCCAAGTTGACCAGCAGCAGCAGCAGCTGCGCGTGCTGCAGGCCAACCCGGCAGCCCTGTCAGCGTGCACTATACAGGAGCTCACAGCCCTGGAAGGTGAGCAGCAGGCTGGCTTGCAAATCACAGCCCTGTGTTTTGCAATGGTTGGCTGCTTGCTTGTGCGGACATGCAAGCATGTTGAGATGTTGGCCTTACGGCACTGGCCTGTGGTGCCTCGTTCAAATTCCTTGCTGACGTCACCTGGCTTGATCACGGTGTTGCCACCTTTTCACAGATGCTGCTGCACCTGTCAAGCAGCCCTGCACTTTGGTTTCTACCCGTACATGCTATATGCTGCTTTTGCTGCAACTTGTCCTCCTGCTGCTGCTGCTGCCTGCAGGCACGCTCGAGACCAGCACCAAGGCGGTGCGCCAGGTGGTGCTGCAGCGCAGCATAGCAGAGTACCAGGCGCAAGCCAACGCGGAGAGCCAGCGCTGCGCAGTGTGCATGGAGGCCCCACGGCGGCTCGCGTTCCAGTGTGGCCACCAGACTTGCCACAACTGCGGCGACAAGATCACATCCTGCCCCTTCTGTCGCCAAGACATCACAGCCAAGATACGGCTGTTTGAGTGAGCGGCTGCGCATCGCATGCTGTGTGCACCGTCTCGCGCCACCATCTGTGTGTGAGGCTGAAGCTTGCACAGCGTTTTGTCAGATGTTGCCCCCTATGGCAGACGTTTGATCTTATCTGTCGTATGGCGCCTTGTTGGGTGCTGAGCAGTGTGGAACATGATCTGCTGGTTGTTCTTTTGTCACTGGTGTGTGCATAGTGTGTTCGTGTTGTCATGGTGGTGGCTCAGGGTGGGTGGTGTTTGGCCGGTCTGCATTTACTGCTGTGCATGCAGGTTGGGTACACGGGTGGTGCATGAATGCAACCGTTGCGCAGCACTGCTGTTCGGCGTGCATGAGCCGAAGATTGCATGCTCTGTCAACCCTTCCCAGTGTCAGTGTAGTTTACTAGGTGCTGCTTGCATTGTGCTTAGTGTGCATGGAGAGTGGTTTGGTGGAGTTGGGGGCATGCTCATGCAAAGTGCTGGAATCGCTATGCAACGACATGCATGTGGGTTGGTGTAGCAAGTACGGGGCAGCAGCCTTGGGTTTGTTTGCTTTGCTAGTTTATGTGTCTCATCTTTCTTCACGCTTTCACCAGATGGGAGCAGGTTATATGCCACAGCGCAGTGCTCGGCACTCGCGCGCGGCCACCTGGCACTGCTGGGATTCAAAACCTGTGGCCACGCAGTGTGCAGCCAATTGTGCGGTGCACTGCAGTGTCAACAGAAACCTATTGCCTGGGGCACTTGCACCACAACTAGGGCAGTTGTGTAGCAGCATCTCTTGGCGCTGCTTGCGTATGCATATAGGGCATCAGGCCTGCAGATGATCACTGCCAAACATGCTGCCCAGCCAAGGGCCAGCCGCGGCACTGGGTGCGTAGCATTGCAGCACCTCAGCGCTTGGTGGCCTTGGGCGAGCATGTGCTAAACTTACCAGGAACTCGTGGTCAGCAAGAATGCCAGCCTGCTGTGGTGGGCTGTGGTGGGTGGGGTTGAGCAGCAGCTGCAGTGCGCATGCTGGTCGCCGGCATGCGTGTGGGTGGGTGTGCAAGGCAGGCTATTCTGGCCGGTGTTTGCTTGATGCTGCGGCACGGTTGGGCGCGGGTGTGTGAATCGTCGCATGTGCGCGGTGCCCTAGTGCAGTCCAAGCTGCTGTGGGTGTACTGATTATGGCTGCTGTGCAGACCTTAGGTGGTGGTGCACACTGTTGATTTTGGATGTATTTGCCTGGCGTGAAGCTATTTGTGCTTGTCCTCGGCCGTGCATGTCTGTAGCTGCCTGCTGTAGTAGCAAGGCGGCTTGTTGATCTCATGAGAGTGTGAGCTGATGTGTGCAAGCATGAACGACAGCTGAGGATTGACTTCAGCCTGCGCTGTTGAGTTGGTTTGTCGCATGCTTGTCTGGTGTGTGGTGTTGCAGCTGCTCAACGATAACGATGCATGCCTGTCTGTTGGTAGCACTTTTTACGACCAAAGGTTTGGTGCTGATTAGCCGAGTGGCTGTATCTGCTTACCACTCTACGCACAAACTCAATCATGGGGACGGCCCAGCACTTGTTCCTTCTTATGTGAGTGCTTGCATCTTGGTAGCCTGCATGCTCTATGCCAGGCATACCGCAGTTGCAGCAGTTTTGACATGTTTAATGGGTTGGGTAGGCTGTCACATGACAGGTCGTCATACGAGCGTTCTGAAGTTTTTGAAACCCCTCTGGTGAAGTTCTGCGAGTTGTCACGATCGCTGAGCAGTCCTACAGTCATTGTTTTACCCACTGCGTGCTACTAGCAGCTGAGTAAGTCGGCATGCTTGCATATGTCAAAGAACACATTCAGACGTATGTATGCGCATATGGCAGATGCCATGCATGTGCAGTGACGCTGCGCCTGCGAGCAGAACATGTCGTGTGTTCTCATGTCAGTGGCATGTGCACCACCTGATGCACAGCAGTAGTGTTGGGTGAGGTTTGTTCGTCTGGCACGGTGCCACAAGATAGAATTCTCATCTACAGTTGTGCTACCCATATACTGGTAACCAATGGTGCCCACAGTTTGGATGTCCAATCATAGTATGAGTGTTACGTCATGGCCGTGTCCCAGACGCCAGGCTTGCACTTGGCTGCTCCTATCCAGTGGGCGCAACAAGCCAACGCGTTAATGCACAACCATTGCGCACGTGCAGGTAGGCCGCTGTTACACGAAAGAGTTGACCCCCGTTATAAAAGTAATAGCAGCACCCAAGCAGCAAGGCATGCAGTGACACCCTTCCCCTGCATGCAAGGCTGCTCCGTTGTACATAACAGAGATGTGCCACCAAACCAAAAAGTGTAACGCGGGGTCCGTGAACACTGTACAAACACTATCAGCTCCAAGCCAGGACTGAAACCATGGTCCTCCCAGTGGATAGATGGTACAGCTGAACTGCAGCCTGAAGGCTTCAGTAGAGGCATCCATCCATCCATAAGCGTGAACAAGAAGCAGTGCCGCAACATGTCCCACCTCAACATGCAAGGGCAACTCCAAGCCAACTTGGTTTGAAGCCCTCAACAGTCTGGCCATCTAGCGGTCTTCAGCGGCACATCCGACGCCGTGGATGCGGCAAGAGCAGCAGCAAACTTGACTATAACCAAACCCCCCGCACACCGCGCGGTGCCGCTGGATGGTGAAACAGTAACAAAACCATAAAGGGTGATGCATTAATGCAGCAGGAGAATGTAACCCCTGCCACCCATTGCACGGGTCTAGTCTGCAGCAAAGCGCATATGGTCGTTGCCGACGGCCTGGGCCAGGTTCCACACATGCCCTGATATGCGTGGAAATCGCTTCCACAAAAAGACATGATAAACCCTGTGACACAACATAGTCATCAGCAACTGATGCCAAAATGCTATTGTTGCCACTTTGCAGTGACTTGAAAGCAAACACCGGCACATGCTTGGGCAGTCAATGGAAGCATGCCTCTCACAACATGCTTACTGTAATATGCGAGGCGTATGACGCACGCTGCGCTGAACGAGCACCTGAACACACTGCAAACCGGTAATCCAGCCTAGCTACGCTGCTGCACAGCAGCCACACACCATGGTCATAAGAGGATGCAACAAGCTGCCAGAGTCATTGAGAGACGCAAACAAGCAGAACTGAAGGCACATGAACACTAGTCATTGTTGTAGCCTTGGCTCGGGCGGGCGTACCCTGCTGCTATCACTACACTCTCATCGCGTGCATCCACCACAGCATGCCCCGCGCTACTGCTGCTGCTGCTGTCACTCTCTACAGGCACTGCTGTGAAGATGTGCCGGCACACAAAGAAAAGCCCTACGACTGACATGATCATGATGCATGCAAGCAGGATCAGCAGCTCTGGGCTGAGCTGCGCCTGTGCACCGTCATGCAGCAGCTGAAACAAGTCCGACGACGCACTGCCTAGGTAGGCAAACAGACACACGTACGGCGCAGCCGCCACACCTGAGGCCAGGGTGTAGGGCAGCAGGCGGATGGCTGTCACGCCGAGCACGTAGTTCATGACATTGTACGGCAGCACAGGCGACAGCCGCAGCAGCAGCACAAGCTTCCAGCCATCGCTGCTGATGTTGCTGTCGATGGTGGCAAACCCTGGCACGCGCCGCACCATGTAGCTGTACACCAAGTCCCGCAGCAAGTACCGCCCCAGCATGAACGCGCCAACCTGCCCTAGTACGGTGCCTAGCCATGCCACGACACACCCGACATAGAAGCCAAATGCTGCACCTGCACCTATACTAAGCAACATGCCAGGCAGCATCAGCACAACAGCAACTGCAAACAGCAGAACAAACACAAGAATGCTGCCTAGATGTGCCCCTTGCAGACCGTCCACTATCGCCTGCAGCTGCTGCGCATCTAAATACCTGCTGAGCGTCGCAGATACCAGCAACAGGCACACGAGTACCATTACCCTGGTATTGGTAACGCTTGACAGGCCCTTGCATGATGCCTGGACCGCGTCCAGCCTGCTTGCCGAGCCTGCCATAAGTGGTGCATGGTGTGCTGCGCGTAGCCATGGCGGCAAGGCCTGGACTGCTCTGTTCCAGCTGCTGTGAAAGGTGCGCTGCCACTGCTGCAGGTGCACTGTTGTTGAGTGCTCGCCAGCCAGCAGTCGCTCCCCCTCATTGTCACTGCTGCTGGGCTGTTGCTGCTGCTGCTGCTGTTGTGCATGCCCCGCCTCAACATCCCGAGGCCGCATTGACTAAGTGACCTGCCAGAGCCCGCTCATGAGGTGGGCTGCCTGCAAGAAGTGCACAAGAAAGGGAGGCGGTCATGAAAACTAGCATATGCTGCTGTTGAAGCATGCTTGCTGTGTTGCAGCTCTTGCAACTCAGCGGATCTGCATCCAAGCAGGTGGTTGCCAGTGCCAGGGCCAATGAAGCTGTTGGAAGCAGCATGGGGGCTGGCACCAGTGCACGCACGGTGCTGCTGCTGCCAGTACGCATCTGAAACATACACACCACTGTAGCTCAGAGGAACTGCCACATGAGCACAGCATCAGCGGCTGAGCGAAGCTGAAGAGGACAGCACTCAGACAGCTCAGCACACGCCAACCACAGCGCGGCAACGCAGCAGCAGCGCTGTGGCGCAGTCACATTATTGAACTCACTTGCACGCCAAACCAGCGAATACCCAGCAGCTCCGCTAGCGATAGATGTATGTGCTCAAGGACGTTAGCGGGCTGTCTCGCAGAGGCTTCCGTCCCTCGGTCATTCAAGGATCATTTTCTAATTGTGATATGTATTGATACAAGCTGATTGGAGAGAAACTCAACAACTGAGATGAATGACTGTGGTAATCTGAACTTCAGAGGTGGGGTGGGTCATTTCAGGTTTTGGGACCCCTGTGAGTGAAATTTCACTGAAATGTGAAATGAAATGAAATTTGAAACGGAAAAGTGAAACGACTGAAACATGTCTGCAGCAGCAGCAGCAGCAAGCGGGCCCGGGAGGGCAAATTCAAACTGCTGGCCCTGCCCGCATTGGCCTGGCGCGTTCCCGGCATGCTCTCGGCGCCGTAGATGCCCCGTCTAGCAAAAAACAAAAGGGTGCATCGCTCAGCTTCGCGCGTGACGAGATCACCACTGTGGATGGCAAGCCCAAGTGCAACCACTGCAACAAAGTTGTCACTTGCAACATCACCCGCGCTAAACACCATCTGCTGAAGTGCGATCAGTTCTTAACCAGTGAAGCCGCGCATAAGGCAGCCGATGCTGACCAGGACGTGGCAGATGCTCTGAAGGAGCTCAAGTGAGCAGCAGCAGCAGCAGCAGCAGCAATACTTGTAGCAGCAATATGGTGTTAGTTGCATAACTACACCCCAATAACCTTTGGCAGGAGAGGCGGGCAGACAACGCTCACTCGGCTGCCAGTTGGAGGCGGCAGCAGCGCGGCTGGCAGCAGCGCAGGCAGTGGCAGCACAGCAGGTGCTAGCAGGTCAACACCTGCTTTTGCGGTCAGGGTCTGGCCCAAGTTCAGCCCAGCTGACATCAAGGAGGCCAACAAGATGATTGCTGTTTGCCTGTACGCCTGCAACCTGCCCCTGAGCCTAGTGGAGCACGAGGACTTCCGGCGGATGGTGTTCATGCTGGCGCCATGGATGGAGGGCAAGCTGATCAGCTGCAAGACACTGGCCACCTCCATGCTGGACGAGGTGTACGGAGAGGTTGAGGAACAAGTGCTGCAGTGGCTTCAGGAGCAGGTGCTTTGTTTTACCAGTTATCAAGCACATGCTGACGCATCAAAGTTGTACAGAAATGACAACTCTTGCGTAGACATGACAACAGGTGCGCAGTCATGCAGTCATACATGCTCTCTATGTTTTATGGCGCCATCCCACCCCATTGCGCAGTGCTGCTTCATAACGGCTGGCTTGACTGCTGTGATTGTCTGTCTGCAGGAGTATGTTGCCACCAGTACAGACGCCTGGTCCAGCTCTCACAATGCTGGCGCACATGTGCTGACCGTGAATGCCACCGCCAATGGCACGAGCGTGTTGCTGGACATGGTGTTCACTGGCACTGACAGTCACACCGGCAACTACATTGCCACCCAGGTGGGCAGACAGTGCAAGAAGCACAAGCAGCGCGTGCAGACTCGGCGGTGGTTACAACGTTATTCGTTATGCTTGTTATCTTATGGGGGCGTAAAAAACTACACTGCTGCACCTCTGCTGCTGCTGCTGCTGTGGTGCTGCAGGTGGAGAGCGTGCTGGGCAAGTAGAACATCAAGGGCAAGGTGGTTGCATTCGTCACGGACTGGGGCAGCAACATGGTGAAGGCGGGGGAGTGCCTGCAGGAGATGCTGCCGAACTTTGCTGGCAGCGTTAACTGCCTGCAGCACCTGATCAGCAACGGGCTCAAGGACTTCGCCAAGAACGAGTCCCTGGCCAACATTGTTGCCAAGACCAAGGAGATGGTGCAGTACCTGACAGGGCACACCACGCCGCGTGCCATCTATGATGAGAAGAAGCGGGAGCTGGGTGGCACAGCACTTGTCAAAGCTGGCACAACGCGCTTTGGCAGCAACGTGCTGTCCATGGAGTCCGTAGAGCGCAATGAGTGAGCTGCTTCTCCTCTGCAAGCAGTATGTCTGGCTAGTTGAGTGTTGCTGCTCTGCCTAGGTTGCTTGGTGTGTTGGTGATGTGCTTGCTGTGCATACTCACTGTAATGTGTCCCCCTTCCCTGGCTGAGCTGCCTGTGCTGTGCTGCGCCTGCTGCTGTTTGTACTGCTTGCTCGGCAGGAAAGTGCTGTGCGCCACTGTCAGCAGCGCTGGGTACGAAGCCTTTATCAAGAATCAGAGCAAGGCAGCCGACAAGGCAGCAGCAACCAAGATCAAGGGCCTCATCAACGACACCAGCTCCACGCTTTTTGATGACGTAAAGTGGGCCGTGAACTCGCTGGCACCCTTCCAGTCAGCCATCAAGGAGGTGAGATACCAGCCACTGATGAAAACAGCAACAGACTTTTGTCAGCTGGCTTGAGTGTTTCACTGCAGCTTTTGCATAACCGTTACTGACATATGACCCGCATGTTTACTAATGTTTGTGCCCTGCGCTCTTTGCTGCTGCCCTTCTCAGGTGGAGGGCGACACAGCAAAGCTGTCAGATGCCTACTACACTGTGCAGGTGCTGAACAAGCACGTGCAGAAGATTAGCGCTGTGCAGGGCAGCCTTGTGAACATGATGGAGGATGATGACACGCCTCCGCAGACGCTGGGGCTGGCCTATGACTTTATCAGCAGTGGCTTCAGTGAGGATTGGGACAAGCGCTCAAAGCAGGCGACCACAGATATGGTTGTGGCAGCAGCGATCCTGGATCCCAGGTGCGCCCCTGCAGATGCAGCTGCTCAACAGCAACTGAGGCATGTGGCATAACCCCACCAGTCACGGCAGCAGGTGGTGGTGTTATTCTGGTTCTGCTTCATGTTCATGGCTAAGCAATTCAATGTGGTTTTCTGCACCTGCTTTTAGGTACAAGGAAAGGCTCAGCAGCATGCCGTCTGCAGACCTGCTGCGGGGAGAGGCTTTCATTGAGCAGCTGGCAGGACGCATGCTGGGGCAGGAGGGTCAAGTAAAGGCAAAGGTGGGAAGCAAGTGTAGCGCAAGTAGGCTGGTAACCTAGCCAAACAAGTGAACAGTCAGCCCTCGAATAATTGCATGAATCTGGCATGGAGCTGCCAGAACTTAACAGAACCTCTGCTACTGTCGTTGCGTGAACTGCATGGCATAGCAGTGCAACACATAGTCAACTGCCGCTTACTACACAACTTTACTGCCCTGCTGCAGGCACAGCTCATCAAGTACAAGAGCAAGCCCCAGGAGATCGGCATCACAGCCGCAGCAGTGGCAGCCACGCAGATGGCTGGCGTGGCGCCTGAAACCTTGTGGGCTGATGTCCAGCACAGCTGCGCAGAGCTGTCCAAGGTAGCGTGCATGCTGCTGTCCATCCCCCTAGCCAGCGCCACCAGCGAGCGCGTGTTCAGCGCTGTGGGCCAGGTGTGGGATACAGGGCGCAGCCGCATGACCAGCAAACGTGTACGCAAGCTGCTGTTCATTTACTTCAACCGCAAGGCGCTCAGCCGCGATGGTGCAGTGCGTGATGCAGAGGACTTCGCAGCATACGTGCAATGGCTGGACAGTGTGATAGAGGAGGAGGAGCAGCAGGAGCAGCAGCAGCAGCAGCAGGAGCAGCCGTAACACAGCAGACTGGCCATGTGGGCGGATGTGACAGATGCTACCCAGCTGCGGCAATGGCAGCTTTGTGTATCTTGATGCAACTGGGGGTTGTTGATGGTCTGAATTACTTTGTGCTGGTTTTGATCTGAGTGGTATGCAGCTGCAGTGTGGTAGCATGGTTCTGATGTTTCTTGAGACCCCCCATCCTGCCAGGCTGGGCAGGACGTGCTGCAGGCTAGCAGTGGACAAGCTGAGCAGGACAAGAGTGTGTGCTGGGCTCCGATTGGACTGTTTAGCCCCACTCCAGAGCTATAATGTGGCAACATATTAACCCGTGATTGCTTACGACGAGAGCAGCTGCTGTTTTGCGGGTCTAAACGCCCGTTTTGCAGTCATTTCACTCCTTGCAGTGGGGCCTACCGGCGCGTGAAATTTGAAATGAAATTTGAAATGAAATGTAATGAAAAGTGAAATTTGGAACGACCCACCCCTGATCTGAAGCAGTGCAGTGGCACCAGCTGACACTCTGCATAACATGATGATGATGATGATGATGATGATGACCAGCTGACACTCTGCACAACAACGCCAGGGATCTGTCAAGCCACAGTGATGGAACCGAATATGCTGCCTATTGTGGAGATTGACGGCTCGTAGGCTCTTGTCAGCTACACAGCCCTCCTGCAGAGCCCTAGCCTGTCATTGTCATCTGACATAAGTTATGTCACATAACAGAACATGCCCGCTGGGGAGGAGCCACTGTGGCTGGGTGCTAGTCTGGGGGAGTCTTGAGTCCAGCCATCACGAGTAAACATGAAGGGTTACATCTCTAGACACCCGCGCACTCATCTGAAAAGCCTTGCCAATGGCACCAACAAAGGCCAGGTGCAACGAGTTGATTGTCACATTCAGCTGCTGTCCACCGTGGCAACATCCACCGTATGCCTGCCATCCACTACACGCCTACCACCACCACCACCACCACCACCACCACCACCACCAGTAGAATGCATTGATCAGGGAACCTATCCCACTGGCAGCGATGTGGATACAGCACAGCTGATACTAAAGTATCTAGCAACATGCCATTTGCAACGCACGTCATCCTAGGAATGTTGAGGCCTCAGCAAGACGGCCGAAACAATAGGATGCAACCACGAGTCACTCATCAGCTCTTGGTGCTGCGGCGCCTTGCAGCCACCTTGCGCCGCCCACCCTGTGCATCTTGCTGCCCGACAGTGAAGCCACCGCCACTGCCGGCACTGGCTGGAGGTGCACCACCAAACCCACCGCCAGCACCAAACGCGGGTGCAGCACCTGCAGCGCCAAACCCACCAGCACCACCTGCTGGGGCCCCGAAGGATGGGGCAGCACCGCCAACAGGTGCAGCTCCAAATGCAGGTGCACTGCCAAACACACCGCCAGAGGGGGCCGCTGCTCCAAAAGCACCTGGGGCGCTGACTGCAGCGCCAAAGCCACCTGCTGCCCCTGCTGGTGCCACTAAGCCTCCTGCACCGCTTGGCGCTGCACCAAACGCAGGAGTGCCAGCACCAGCAGCACCGCCTGCTGGTGCTCCAAAGCTTGGCGTGCTCGCGGCAGCACCGAACCCAGCAGCACTACTCGCTGGCGCACCAAATCCTGGGCCACTGCCGGCGGCACCAAAGCCGCCCCCAAAAGTAGGAGCACTCGAGCCAGCGCCAAATCCAGCACCACTGCTAGCGCCTGCTCCGAACGCTGAACTACCGCCTGCTGCTGTGCCAAAAGTGGAAGTGCTGCCTGCTGCGGCGCCAAACGCAGGAGCACTGCCTGCTGCCCCAAAGCCGCTGCTGCTGCTGCTGGCTCCTGCACCAAACGTTGGCGCCTTGCCTGCAGCCCCGAAGCCCCCAGCTGCTGGCGCTCCGAAGGAGGGAGCACTGGCAGCAGCACCGAACCCACTGCTGCTGCCTGCCGCCGTCCCAAACGCAGGAGCGCCAGTGGCACCAAAACCGCTGGCACCACTGGGAGCTGCCGCGAACGCTGATGTGCTGCCTGCAGCCCCGAATGCAGGAGCGCTGCCTGCTGCAGCCCCAAATGCAGGTGCGCTTCCTGCTGCCCCAAAGCTGGGTGCACTACTTGCTGCAGCCCCAAACGCTGGTGCACTGCCTGCTGCTGCGCCAAAAGCGGGCGAGCTGCCTGCAGCCCCAAAGCCCGGGGTACTACTTGCTGCAGCTCCAAATGCTGTTGCACTACCTGCTGCCCCAAAGCTGGGTGCACTACCTGCTGCAGCTCCAAACGCAGGTGCACTGCCTGGTGCTGTGCCAAATGCTGGTGCAGTGCCTGCAGCTGCACCGAATGCTGGTGCCGTGCCAGCCGTCCCAAACGAAGAGGCGCTGCTTGCTGCAGGTGCCCCGAACGCAGGTGCACTGCCTGGGGTAGCACCACTGCCAGCTGTTGCCCCAAAGCTGGGTGTGCTGGTGGCAGCACCGAAACCGCTGCCACCGCTTGCAGCTGCGCCAAACGCTGCAGTGCTGCTGCCTGTTGCGCCAAAAGAAGGGGCGCTGGCGCTGGCACCAAAGCCTGCGCTGCTGCTTGACCCTGCCCCAAACGCTGGAGCGCTGGCTGCGCCACTCGCACCAGAGGCACTCCCTGCGGGGGTGCCAAATGCTGCCGTGCCTGCCCCACCAGGTGCTGCACCAGCTGCAGCAGGTGTTGGTGCAGCACCACCAAAGCTGAAGCCTGGTGCAGCAGCAGGCACACTGCCTGTGCCAGCTGTGCCTGCCCCACCAGGTGCTGCACCAGCTGCAGCAGGTGTTGGTGCAGCACCACCAAAGCTGAAGCCTGGTGCAGCAGCATGCACACTGCCTGTGCCAGCTGCTGCGCTGCCTGCGGCTGCCGTACTGGCGGCAGCTACACTGCTGCCTGCTGCTCCAAACGAGAAAGAGGCAGCAGCGCCACCCGCTGAGGCACCTCCAAAGGAGAAGCCTGCTTGCCCAGGTGTGGCACTGCTGCCTGCTGCACCTGCGCTGGCAGCTGCTGCTGGTGCTGCCCCTGCTGCCCCTGGTGTTTTAGAAAGTCCGAAGCTGAAGCCTGCAGGTGCTGCTGTTGTGGTAGTGCCAGCTGCAGAGCTACCAGGTGCTGCAGTGCTACTCGGTGTGCTGCCAGGTGCTCCTGCTGCTGCTGCCGCTGCTGTTGTGCTAGTTGGTGCACTGGCAGCTCCAAAGGAAAAGCCGCTAGGTGCAGCTGAGCTGCTGCCTGCGGCTGCACCGCTGGGTGCTGCTGGTGTGCCTGCTGCTGCCGCTGGCGCTGACTGGCCAGTGGAGGTGGGCGGCAACCCTGACGTTGTCGCTGCTGCGGGTACACTGCCAGCAGGCTGAGCAGCAGGATCTGCTGCTGCACTTGCTGCTGCTGCTGGTGGTGGCTTCTCTGCTGCTGCAGGCACCTGCTGTGGCTGCTGCGGAGCTGCCCCAAAGCTGAACGCAGCTGCTGGCACGGCTGCTGGTGCTGGTGCTGCAGGTGGTGCTGACTGTTCCGCCACTGGCTTGTCTACAGCAGCTGGTGCTGCTGGTGTTGCTGCTGGACCTGCTGCTGCAGGAGCATCCCCTGCAGTTGCTGTTGACGACACCACCTGGGCCGCTGCAGACGCCGCATCCTTGCCTGGAGCGCCGGCTGTACCAGCAGCTGCTGCAGTACCTCCAAAGCTGAAAGCCTGCCCGCTCAGTGCGCCTGTTGCTGTGCTGCCAATGGGTGCTGCTGCTGGTGGCAGTGGGGGCAGCGGTGCTGGTGGCTCTTCTGCAAAGTCGTCTTCAAAGCCGTCCATGGGTGCAGCAAACAGTCGTGTGGGGGCAGGCGACGCACCCAGCAACTGCTTGCTGGTGGGCGTCAAGCCCATGCTGCCTAGCTTGCCGGCTGAGGGCAAGCCACTGCCTGACAACCTGGCCGAGGCCTTGAGGGCATCCATGCGGCGATGTGCAGCACCACCCAGCAGGCCCCCAACAGACACAGACATGCTGTGGCTGCTCGAGTCTCCAAAGGCCCCGCTGCCCTGCTCCCTGTTGGCACGCTTCAGTGCTGGCTGGTGATCCTCAGCTTCATCTGCAGAGCGTTTCCTATTGCCCCTGGCGTTCTCCTGCTGATGCCCTGCTGTTCTAAGTGCCCTAGGTGTGAGCGCTGATGCGCTTTTGCCTGGCGTGGTCATGCTGTTTGTGACCTTTGACCGAAGTTTTGGCTCTTTCAGTGCAGTTATCCCAAAAGGCGGGTCACGAGAAGCGCTAATCAGCCCAGGCCTGCTGCAGGTAGGAGGCAGGCACCAACAGCTACTGCTGCAGGTCCACTTTGGCCTACAGTAAAGGTGCTGTGCTCAGAGCGCTGAGATTTGTGCTAAGCGAGTAGTTGTTTTCAACTCAAGTTGCATCGTTACTCCCCAGGCTCTCCGGACACGCGCACGTTGTTCACAACTACAGTTCCAGGGATCTGTGCCAGCCCCGTGTGCAATCAGCAGATGGAAGACATACTGCCAAACCAAAAAAGCTGATGAGAACCTATCAGCTCCCAACAGCAGGAAGTTTAGGACTGTTACAACCGGGTTCAGGTGTAGGTTCAAATAAAATCGGAAAGCGTGGGACAAATCACTGATCATCAGAGGCCAATTGCTCTTCGTGGTTGTGCCATGATAGCCTGACACGCTTGCGCTGCTGGTGATGTGCGTGAGTTGAGCTCAATGCTGCATCCTGCTACAGCCATACCATATGGCATGGGCCTGCTGTGCAGGCTGTGCAGGCTGCACAGCTGTGCAGCACTGTGGTTGGTCTGCATCGCAGATGCAAACAGGCAGCGCCTCACTAACAAAACTGAGTCGGTCGCATACTGTGTTTACGGTAATGCTCGCAGCCAGCCACGTGCTAGCATCGCGATGTCATGGTCACCATGTCGTGCATGACCAGAATGATGACCAATGGTGACCAAGACAATATATGATCATCACTGGCAGTTTCTAGTACTCACATCAGAAGGTGCAACACAAGCGCACTCATATTCATAGCAAATGCACTGATCAAGTTCTTCATGGATGACAATGTTGCACAAGCTTGTGCAACCGCTGTGCAGCCTTTCTGCGCAGCCTGCTGCACTGCAATGCATGGACCACCGCATTGGCCTCCTGTGCTGAGAAGTGCTTGACAGCAGGCAGCTCGAGTAGTGCCGCCAATTGCCGTGCTGTCATGCAAACATGCTGCTTGGCCAGTGTCTTTTGGCACAGCTAAAAGCAGTGCTGCATGCAGCAGCTGCTCAGCGATGCCTCCTCCACATGCTGGACAGGACGCCAGTGGTGAGGCCCGGCACAGCCGGCTCAGCATTGCACAGCCGCGCAGAGCAGCTCGGCACTTGCGACAGCACCGTTCTGCATGCTGCTGGCAGTTTAGAAAGGTGCCTGAGTGACACAGGTAGCTGCAGGACGTTGTGCATAGTGCACGACACATGCTGGTACACACGCACAGCACGGCCGTTAATACACTGCCAGCTGGATGTGCCCGTCGCACCTGCCGCTGCTGGCCCTCATTCGCCCAGTGCACCTGCTCAGCTGCCTGCCCTGCAATATTGAAGGTAATCATGCAGCACAGCTGCTGTCACAAAGCGCCCGGCATGTCAGATGACAAGTTTTTACCAATAATGGTGGCAACCAGTTGCGCAGGGGCCGGCCTCTAGCCCGCGGGCTTCAGGGGGCCCTATAGCGGCTCTTAGCTAGGAGGCTCCTGCTAGTAGTTATGCAGCCAGCTCTGACTACCACTAGTACGCCATTCCATTTGATTCACCCAAGTGTACGGTGTCACAGTGGGCACTGCTCACACGGTTTGCTGCAGGATGGCCGATGAACCCGTACAGTGCAGGCAGGACGCAGCCGCAAAACCGCCTGCAGGCGGGACACTGCGTGCCACAAAACTGACATTCCCAGGTACAGGCTACAAACTGGAAATAGCACTCGCACATGCTGCTTCATCACCAGTAAGAAATACACAGATGCTTTCAGGACGGATGTGCTAGAGTGCTGTTGCTGGTGGTGGTGGTACTGCTGCTGCTGCTGCTGCGACTGCTGTACGTGGAGTTCTTCGCTAAAGAGTACCACTTGGTTTGGTTCCGTCTTATTCATGTTGTGCGATCATGTTTGAGTACTAGCAGCCGCAGCGGACTCACTCACCAGGGTCACTAGTACCCATGCTGTCGAACGCAAAGCCGACGCTGTTGCACGCGCTGCTACCGGCAGCATGGCGGGCTCATCAGCAGCTTGGGGGCTTGGCATTGGCAGCCAGCAGCATCAGCAGCAGTGGCAGTGATCTGTGTCAGATCGGCTCACACACGCAGACAGGGCGTGCATCAGCGATCCAATTGCTCGCTCGTAGCTTCAGGACGTCATCCAGCACTGCTCAGGACCGCCTGGTGGCTGCCTTCATCCAAGTGAGGAAGTTGCTGTCTTTGCTGTCACTGCTGCTGCTGCTGCTGCTGCTGCTGGTGCTACCTGCTGCTGGCACAGGTTGTTTAGCAGCTGCCTCATATCACTATCTTTCCCTGGCTTCCCTGGCTCCAATGAAATCGGTGAGTTGACTCCCTCTTTCGTCACCTTCCTGCAGGATGTGCTGTCATCGCTGAGCATTCCACATGCTGAGCTGGGCACGCTTGCCGCCAGTGAGCTGTCCGATGCAGCGCTCACCGCCTGGGCCCTCACCAAGACAGCATCACACCCAGCAGTGCAGCAGGCAGCAGCAGCCAGCCAGCGGCTGCAGGCGCTGCTGGCCAAGCTGGATGGCGCCATGCTGTGGCAGCAGCAGGCTGCAGGCAGCCCACTGGGGCAGCTTCTGTGGCAGGTTGCTGTGGGTGCTAACGGCAGCGAGGTCGCCTCACTCAGCCATGAGCAGCTCGAGGGGCGGCTGGAGTACCAAGTGGTGCAGGCGCTGACACGGTGGGTCCTTGAAGTGGTGCGACAGCTGGGTGGGTGCTGGGATGAAGTAGCTGGCTTCAAATGGAAGTGATGCGCAGCCTGGGCATGGTGTGCTTGACATGCACAGCATGCAGCAACAAAGTTGGCGCAAGTTGGCTGCGGCCTGTGAGCGGCACCGGGCCATGCAGTATAGGACCCTGCAAGGATACCAGTCATGCAGACTGTTGTATTCGTTGCATGGTGGTTGTAGCCTTTCATGCACGCCACATCCATGGCGGCAGACTGACACTGCTTCTGACAAATGCGTGGTGTGTATGCTGCGCCTTCATACCTGCAGTGAGTCCTTCCCCCAGCAGGCCAGGCAGCTGCTGCAGGAGGTGGTGGGCCAGCTGCACCAGCTCACCGACGCGCCACCGCTGCAGGCTGTCAGCCAGCCAGCATTCTGGCAGCTGGCGCAGCAGGCAGCAGCAGGCTCACAGGCCCTGTCACAAGACCTGCAGCTGCTCGGCTACGACCTGACAGCAGCAGCCAGCAGTGCGGCAAGCCAGCTGCAGCAGCTGCAGCAGCTGCTAGGGCTGAATTCAGCGGAGCTGCAGCAGCAGCTGCTGCGCAGTGCACATGTTGATGCCTCGCTGCTGCAGCCCGGCAGAATGCAGCAGCTGCTGGCTGCAGTATCAGGAGACGCAGCAGCTAAGCAGGCCGTGGCAGGGCTGCAGCTGCTGCAGGTGCTGAGCCAGGCTCTAGGCCTCAGCGCAGTGCAGTTGTGCAGTGGCATCAGTCCCTGCGAGCTGCTTGCCAGGCTCACAGGCAGGCACCAGCAGCAGCGGGGGCTGGGGGAGGATCTGCAGCAGCAGTTGGCGGCTGCAGCACCGCAGCTGTTGGCTGCTGTGCAGCAGCTGCCTGCTGCTGCGTTGGAGCATGCAACCGTTGGCAGCCTGCTGCAGCTGCTGAACAGCAAGCCAGAGCTGCAGGTGAGATGCGTCAGCAGCTTAGGGTCTGCGTGAGGCCGTTAGGCTTGATGTGCCACTACTACCAACTACTGGTGTGTGGCACTGCCTGCAGGTAGCATGCAGCTCATCCTGCCTGCATTTGGGTGTGTGCAATACTTGCGTCTTGTGGCGCCTAAGCGCTGTCCAGGCGCCGTATGTGCCATTCACGCCCAGCTGTATCCGCTTCATTCACATGCATCACAGCAGGCAGCTTAGTATCACGGCAGACGTTGCTGCAAGCAACACATCAGCATCTCTTCCTCATGCCTGGCGCTGCTGCAACCTGCGGCATGCTCGCAGGGCCTTGGCAAGGCCCTGACAGCCTGGCGCGCAGAGGCAGCTGCCGCAGGCCACCTGCCAGTGCTCACCAGCCTCAGCCAAGCCGAGGTCTCAGGCCTGTCCAAATTCCAGGCAGAGGGCCTAGCAAGGGCCATGATGCGCCTGGAGGCACGCGGCAGCCTGCTGATGCGCAAGGCTGCTGCAAAGGCGCTGCAGCTGAGCCAGCTGGATGCAGGCGATGCTGCTGCGCTTGCTTGGAAGGTGCACACCGGCGGCGCTGCTGCTGCAGAGGAGGTGGTGCGTCTGCTGCTGCAGCAGGTGCGTGGTGCTGCTGTGAGGATCCGCATGACTTCATGGCATGTCCGCTGCTGTAGCAGCTGCATGTTGAGCAGGGCGAGGGCCGGTGAAGTGCTGGAAGCACAGGAGATGGCGCACAGCAGCAGCTGCTGGAACATGACTGCATTGCAGCCTGCAACGGTACCTTTAGGTGGTGCAGATGTGCTGTGCCTTATCCTCTCCTTCCTCTTCTGCTGCTCTGTCCCCAGGCGTGCTCCGAGTACAGCTGCGCGCTGCACGAGCTGGGCAGTGCGGAGGCTGCGCTGTCGCACATGGCTGCGGGCTTCAAGCTGGAGGAGGCCACCTCACGGCGCAGCAGCGCAGCACCACCCTCAGCGCTGCTCATGGCAGGTGGGAAACGCTTGCAAAATAGCTGCGGTCGAACTGCAACTCTCCGTTGATGATGCCCTGTCCCGCAGCTGCTTGAAGTGCAAATCGCGTGCAGCAGTTGTGTGCGGTGCGGTTGTATCTCTTGCCGTGACATGCAGGACATAGTCATACCGCTTGCAGTGACTTGGCAGCTGAGGGGTGCAAGGCAGCTGCTTGCAGGACACTGTGCTGCACCAACATCAGCTGTCGTTGCTCCTGTCCTGCTGTGCTGCTGCATCCTTCAGCGTGCATTGCTCCGCTGATTGCACTTGGCTGTGCCTGTTGCTGTGCAGGCGTGCCGCAGCACCAGGTGTCTGAGCTTTCCAAGTCTCTGCCATCGCTCAGCAGCTCTGCACAGCGTGGGAGCAGCGGCCGTGCCGTTGCTGAATCCCTAGTGCGCGACTTGGCTCTGCTGCTGGGCTCATCAAACACAGGCAACACCAACACCCTGGCTGGCCAGTCTGCTGCTGTGCAGCGGCTGCAGTATGTGGCACAAGACTTGCCCAAGGTGCTGTCCGGCCCTCTGCTGGAGCTGCTCACCGCACACCAGCAAGGAGGCGGCGTGACCGACCCTGCGAGCGCCCGGCAGCAGCAGCAGCGGCTGCGTGCGTTTGTCAGCGCACTTGAAGCTGAGCTCCCTCGCATGGCGGCACCAGCATCTGGTGCGGCTCCTGGGCACGGCAGCAGCAGCAGTGCCTGGGCTGCTGGGGGCAGTGCGGGTGTGCCTGCTGCTGCTGCTGCTGCAGAGGGGCTGCTTGAGCTGCTGGGCCCTGAGGAGGCCGCTGAGCTGCTGGCTGATGCTGCAGCCAAACCTCGCAGGCAGGGTGATGATGATGAGGATGATGAGTCAGCTGGGCTATACGAGATGCTTGCTGCTGTGCACGCTGACGTGGACATGCAGCGCTACTTGCAGGTGGGCTGCTGCTGTGGCTGGGCTGGTGTGCGTTGCCTGGCAGCGTTTTTTGCAGGGGTGACAGGCAGGGCAGCACAGGAAGTTGATGTGTGTGTCAATGAGGACATGCAGGGATAACTTCAACTTGTCGATTGTGGGCAGTGTCTGACATTGATGGCACATCAGAGGCAGCTCTGCCTTGATTGTAGCTGCCGTGGAGGGCGTTGCTTTCTCAACATGGCCGACAGTGAGAGGCGGCTGGGCTGAAGTTGAACAGGACGTGCAGCAAGCAGACCAGCCGTGTCAGGTCCATTTGACTTTTGCGTACAGATTCGGTGTATGTTGGCTCGGGTGCAGTGCACTTCCTGCATGCTGACCATGCTGTTTTTGCTCTGCTTTTTGCATGCCTGCTTTCCATGTCTGATGCCAACGCACCAGATGGAGTTTGACCCTGCCCTGGAGCTGGACGTGGTTCATGCGCCACACGGCTGGCAGGCGCCCGACCTGTTCACCGCGCCTGGCGAGTTCCTGGAAGGCATGCGGCCCATGCTGGACCACTACCTGGCTGCACAGGGGCAGCAGCCGACACACGACCTGGAGTGGCAGGTGGGCCACGTTTCAATGCTTCGCCACATCAGCCGTGCGCAAATTGAGTCAGCAGAGTGGCTTTGATGCGCAGCTACAGCGCTGCCGCCAGCTGGATAGCAGAACACTGCGCTTGTCCGCCATAATGCAATGCAATCGTCTCTGCCTAGTTAGCAAGCTGTGGGGTTGCAGGGGTTGGTCTTGCACGCTTTCGTCAGTGCTTATCGACTGCGTGCTCATGCCGCTATGTGCCATGCTGTGTTTGCACACGCTGCAGGTGTACCGCGATGCTGCGCTGGCTGAGCACGAGCAGGTGGAGTTTGCATCAGCAGCATCCCACCGCGCAGCAGGCCACAGCCCCTTCCACAACAGCAGGGCAGACGAGGCATACCTGCTGCAGCGCGTCGACGCAGCCATCCCCAAGGACAGCGTGCTGTACGCAGCAGCACACAAGTACCTGAAGGCCTCGTTCAAGAACCGCAGCTGGACGTTTGCGCAGCGCAAGCGCATGGTGGACCGGCTCGCTGAGATTGCTGGCCACCTGGCAGCACACCCTCCCAGGACGCACAGGGGCTCGCCATTCTCCGCGCTGTTCCAGCCTGACGGCCCACCTGCGGCTCCACGGCTGACACGGGATGGCGGCGCGACGCATGCTGGCGCTGGGGCAGGGGACAATGAGGCATACGCACTGCCTGCTGGGTTTGGGCCGCGAGTGTAGTGCGGAGGAGATGAACTGGCTTCGGGGCCCCCGAACTGGCAGTGCTTGGTGGCATTTTGTGGTGGGCGGTGGTCGTGGATTGATGCGGCGAAGGTTTACTATGCCTTGGCAAGCAACATCCAGGGTAACTATTCTGGTTACCGTATTGCTTCTTGGGCGCACCAGAACGCAACCGTTGCGGCCGGGCCTACCAAGCGTTTTGCGGGTACCGATAGCTGACTGAGGCTCACTCACCGGTCACAGTCTCAGCTCCTGCCAGAAAAGAACACCAGATCCAAACGTTTGTATAGTGATGCCGCAGCATGCACCATGAAGCGCAGCTTCATCAATGGCCTTGGAGAAATGGAGGTTACATGCGCACCAAGGTTACGAAAGGGATTGCAGGAAGATGCAAATTGCAAGAGTTGCCTACCACAGGCGGCACAGGGATTAGCCGTTCGACAGGCACTGAGTGCTCAGTGAGCATCCAGGGTTCAACGCACGCAAGGCACCACGCTTGCATGCTGGTTGGTGCTGGTGGATTGGGCACCCATGTACAGCGCTGTACAACAGTGCCTCTGTGCAGAGCGGTTTATCATGAGCATGCTGTAAATAGAGCTGGTGCCACCTCCTTTCACAACACTGCCACAACCGTTGTGTTTGATGTACACTTCACAATGCCAAGGAAGGATACGTCCTTCAGCAAGCACCACACGTGCAATGCAATATAACACAATCAATGCGATGCAGAGCTCTGCCCACCTGCACCGATTGCAACATGTCATGCCGCGGTCACAGTCCACCAAGCAGCGTCATCATGCGCCTGCGCCTCAGCCGCACATCACCGCATACTGTGCCACCTGCTGCTCCTAGCCCTGTGCAGCCCCGCCTCCACTGCTGCAAACACATCACCCACCACAACATGTGCAGGGTCCTGCGCATCATTGCCAGGGCCTTGGAACACGCCTGTGCGCACAAGCACTGACACCCAAGGGGCCCCCGCCTGGTTGGCACCCCTCACATCAGCTGCTGGGTTGTCACCCACTGCAAAGATGCTGCTGAAGATCTGCCCCGGTGCAGCCAGAGCAGCTGCATCTGCGAGGCCTAGCCGCACTGCCTGCTGTGCCAGCAGCTGCTCAGCTATCCTGCGGCACAAGTACAGCCAACCAGCAGCATTGATAAGACCACAGTGCAACAGGTGACCGCATGTGTTGATGCAGCTGCAGCATGTACCGTGTGCATGCATTTGCTTGGGTGTGCTCCAGCACATGCTTATGACACAGAACTTGAAGTGCTGCCAACGCGCCACGCCCAGATTGGTTGAACATATGATGAGTTGTTTGAAAGCAATGAGGTACATATTGCGCAAAGCAGCAGGTCGCACCTGTAGGGTTCTGAATTCGGCTTGCCAAACCACTTGGCATTCGGCAGCATTGTGCCTGCAGCCAACACAGGTGGCTTGGTCAACTCAGTGCTGGGAGCTCGACAGGCATGCACGGCGGTAATTCAACGCGATAGACTGTACCACATATACTATATGCTGCTTGAAGCAGCCCGTGGCACCATCTGCACGTGCAACTAGAACATGGTGCAGACGCTGCACAGCCGCACACAGCTAGCCTCTGACACAAGCCGCTTGCAAAAGCACCCACATACAGCGACAGTTCCAGGCAGCCTCATCACAGAGTGGCCGAAGCATCCAGCCAGGGTCTGTCATCATTGTCATCGAGCAGGTTTGCCGTGCCCTGTTGAACACAGCTGTCATTGCTGCTGCTGTGAGCCCACCTGTGAGTCTGCTGTGCACAGCCTGCAGCATGGCACTGAACGCGCCCTGCCCAAAGCGTGGTCGCGGGTAGTCGGTTGCCCACACGAGGTCAGGATTGGAGAAGTACAACTGCACTGGCTGCGAGCCTGGCACAACACACAGCACCAGTACACGCATCACCACGTTATCTTGTCAGATCAAGGGTGTAAAGCACGGCTGACAGGTGCTGCACAGCTGTGCTGATGTTCCTGCATGCATATCTTGATCTCTGTTTTGCCTTGCAGCTGCAGCAGTTACAAGCTGCGGTACACGCCATGGCCTGGGCTGCAGTGTTTGCACTTGATGCTGACCTGGCACAGGATGGGTCCTGCCTGGCACTCCATGTGATGTTATGACGTCTGTCAGCAGCTGGAGATCCTGCAGGGCGCAGAAACATAACAAATTGACCAGGTGACAAGCACCGACTGGAGCAGAAGGTGCTGGCATTGCAGGCCTGGTTCTAAGCTCAGTTTTCGCGACAAACAAGCAGGACGCGTGCCAATCAATATGTTGAGCGCTGCACTATCTGCGCCTCCCCCTCTTGCACTGGTACTCGTCGCTGCTGCTTGCACCCTGCTGCAGCCCTCATGGTCAGCGTGGCAAAGTGCGCACACTGTACCTGGTACCAGTCATGTCCTGTCGGGTCGCTGCACACCAGCACTGCTGCAATGGGCTGCTGCTCGCTGCCCCAACCCAGGTCGCGCACAGGGCACACCCCGCCAGCACCTGCAGCCGGACACGTGGACACAGCACGCTCGTGAGGCGGCCACCTGCTACACAGTGTTGACGGCCGGTTGTGTTTCTGCTCACGCAGAGCACAGCATAGCACCAAGCAAGCTGCTGCTCCAGCAGTACAACATGTGTCAGGCACTGCTGAGGAAGACACACCTGCATCTATCTGCTGGCCAGCACTGGCAGTGCTGTGAGGCAGGAAGGGCAGTGCCCCTGGGCCCAGCGCTGCCGCCAGCTGTCGCGTTGTCAGCACTTTGCTGAAGCCGTAGCTCTCTGCTACTGCCGCCACCTGGTGCCTGCCCACCACCAGCACAGGCTGCTGGCCCAGCTCTACTGCCAGCGGCTGCATGGGAGTGTGCGACAGCACCACCTGCAGACACCAGGCAGCCAGTCTGTCATGAGCCAACAGCCAGGCAGCAGCTGCCTGCTGCCAGTATGGTTGCTTTGCTCCTGCTCCTGCTGCTCGTGGCCTGCTGTGGTGTATGTTGTCCACGTGCACCACCAGAACCCATGTGGTACATTACATGCCGCTGGGCCCAAGCACCGCTAGTGAAGATGCATTTGATGCTGGTCTATCAAGTTTGCTATCACAAGCCAAGCTGTGTTCGTATCCCACCTGCTGCTCATCTACAGGCACGCCAAGCCACTGCGACAGTTGTTGCGCTTTATGTGCCTCTGGCACGCCCCCGCCGTTTGTGATGAAGCAGACCGGGTAGCGCCACCTGCCGTCAGGGCACAGCTGCATTGAGGCACACCTCCATGAGCATGCCAACACGTGCACACATCATTGGTACCATCCACGTCTGCTTGCTGGTGTTATGCAATGTGGCTGAGTATATCAGCAGGCAACCCTTGCTTAGCACCTGCTGCTGCTGCTGATGATGATGATGATGATGTTACTGCTGCTGCTTCTGCTGCTGGCAAGTGAGTTTTACTGATGCTGAAGCTGCTGTTGTTGCTGTTCACGTGCATAATGCGCAATTTTACAGCTTAACGAGGCAGCTAGCTCGGCTGCACCTGCTTCATGGCCTCCAGAGCAGCTGGCAGTATCTGCTGCCCACGCTTGAGCACACCATCTATATCCAAACAGAAGGCTGGGGGTCCTACAGGGTTGCTGGAATACAGTCTGATGCCGAACTCGGCACAGCGGGTAAACACATTGCGAGCATGGCGCACCATCCCGATACTGTGATCTGGCGTGCAGTCTGGGTTGTTGACCTGGACATAACGCAGGCAGTAAGCATACTAGACAGATGTATGCAAGTAGGCCGCAGCTGTGTTGTTGCGACGTGCTATAAGCAGTTGTAACTGCCACAGTGCTGCCGATGTCAACACAGAGTTTTCACAAAGACGGGCCCACAGCACTGTACTCTCCATAGCAGTACAATGTCACAGTAGGTACACTAGTCAGTGAAGAATGATCCACTGTGCCCAGCTGTCGGTAACCTGGCCAGGTTGCTGTCAGGCTTGCAGAATCAGGAAGGCTTGGACACACGTCTGCCCTGTCACAAAGTTCCTGCAACTGTATGCTAAGAATCTGATCAAGTCACGTTTGGTACAAGGCCACAGCGAGAGGTAACACCTCACACATCCTGGGGTGATGTGGGGGCATACTTAGTTCGGGTATAGGTGCCTGCTGCGTCTTCGTGCTGTATCTCTTCGGTGGTTTTGGTCTAGTTAGTACCAAGACACATGCGCCACGTGCGCGGCCGAATACGCCAGCAGAGATGATCAGCACCGCTGGCATGGCAATCCGTTGAACAGGCAGCAGCGGATCTTCGTTCTATCAGTATTAAAACAGAGAGCTAAATGTCTATTTCTCTCTAGCGCTTGCCACCTTACTGATCAATATCGCTACTCCCTTCTCCGACACGTGCACAAGGGGATGAAACGCTGGAAAGCAGCCGTCCTGCTGCTTGTAGTAGGACTAGTACGTGATGTGAGAGCGGTGACGCAGAAATCACAGGGGGAGACAGCGTATGTGTCCGATACGCCGACCGGCAACAGCACCACTCTCCTCAAAGTAAGCACTGCCTCCAAGGGTGTGCTCTGTGTGTGGCTGATCGTTGCTTGCCATGAACATTGTGTAAACCAAGCTTATGCTGAGCACTCATGGTACGGCCTGATCTTCAGCAGGTGCACTGCTCTTGATCCCTTAAAGCCTGCTGTTCTGCTGTTGCTGTGACTCACCTGCAGGCGCTGACAGATGAGCGCGTAACCAACATTGTGCTGGATGGTGACTACAATCTTGGCAAAACACGCGAGTTTGATGCATTGATGGGAAAACCTGTCCCAGTGAATAGGTAAGCTGCAGGGCTGCATTTCCAGCAATGATGCCGCTACAAGCAGCGTGCACAATAATCGCAGCTGGCAGATGTATGGTCCGTTAAGCCATTCAGCGGCAGCAGTAGTAGCAGCAGCCGGGTGGCAGCAATGCTACCCCGCGTTGTCGCCCTGTCACTGCTACCAGCGGCAATTGTGTAGCACCTGGGGGGGCGGGGGGTGACCCATGCCAGCATGTCTGCCAAATCCACGGTGCATTCGCGGTCTGAAGGGTTTTCAATCTACTATTAATGAAAACCACACACTGACTTCACTCAAAGGCCCAAGTGATCATGCCTGCAGGAATGTCACCATCCAGGGCGCACCTGGCACATGGCCAACGCTGGATATGAACTTTGCGTATGAGATTGTGGAGGTCTGCTCAACATGCATCTTCCACCTCAAGGGCAACCTAGCGATCGCAAATGACAGGCGCGGCACCAACCCAACATACGACTTTGTGGTAGGACAGGTGAGCACCCTACGCAGCTGGCAGGAAGCACGGTGTGTGGCCTGCAGCAAGTCCATGCCACCTGCATGACGCACTGCTGCGGACTCAGTGCTTTACTGGCAGACACATGAATGATTAAGCAGTGCTGATGATTCCACGCGCACAGCATCATGGGCCGGCTGTGTATTGGCGATTCTACATACAGCCTGCCTCAAGTATCTTGCGTAACTTGGTCCATATGTTATGGCTGCGCAGCCTGGGTCCAGGTTGTGGTGCGACAATGTGTACAGGCTGCGCATATCCTGCACGCGTGGCACAGATTCCGCTGAGGCCATTCGGCACCTCCGACGCAGCAAACACTGGCCAAACCAAGATGCTGAGCAGAAGGTCAGCGTCGTTGACGTCACTTACAAGGTGGGTGTGCCTGGGTGCAGCATATAATATATATATTGCCGGCAGTTGCTGCTGAACCTGCCGCGATGCTGTACATCTGGCGCATGATACTTACCTTGCACGCCCACAGACACTTGTTGCCGCCTCAGACCGTAAAGTTTATTGCTGCTCACGCATGGCTGTGCGCTGTGGTGCGCTGTGATGCCTTGCAGGGCAAGCTGTACCCCGGTTCCATGTACTCTGAGGACGTCTCCTTTGACGTGCCACTGGCAATAATTGAGGTGTGCATGCAGCTGCAGAAAGGCATGTCCGAGTGAGGACGTCTCCTTTGACGTGCCACTGGCAATAATTGAGGTGTGCATGCAGCTGCAGAAAGGCATGTCCGAGCTCCAGAACACACCCCATTCTGCGGCTCAGCGATCTTTACACGCCTGAGTGGAGGCAAGCCACTTCAGTATAATGAATGCACAGCACTTAGGCAGGCAGCGCCACGCCGCATCAGCTGTGCTTTGGTTAGTAGCGTTCTGCCTGATCCCCAGCGATGCAGCTGCTGTGCAATCTTGGTTGTTGCAGGGCCGCGGCCATCAGGGCGGCTATGCTCAGAGGTGCACGGCTGTCACGCGCCTCTGTGAGCACTACGTGGAGCCAGAGTGCCTAAAAAAAGAAGGCCCAGAGACCTGCGTCAACCGCCTGATTGACCAGCTTACAACAGATGGGCAGCAGCAGCAGCATGCGGGAGCATCGTCTACAGTGCTGGCGGTGGCTATTGCTGTGCCGCTTGCGGCAGTAGGTGAGCTGGCGCTGCGCATGCTGCGCATATACTATAGCAGCTGGAACTGGCAAACATGTTGCTGAGCAAGCAGCAGCAGTTGCTGTTGTCTCAATAGTTTGTGGCAAGTGAGAAGTCCCACACATAAGCCTCATACACAGTCGCCTTGCTGTTCTGCTGTTTTGTTTGCAGTTGCAGTACTCACAGCCGCTGCAGTGTTGATGCACCGTTGTCGCAAGGCACGGCGGCAGCAGCTACCCAGCAGCCTGATTTACTCTGAGAAAGGCACCACAGATTCCGAGTCGCCACCAGGCACTGGCAAGGACAGCCAGCGGGAGCTGAAGCCCGCCAAAAGGTGTGCAGGCCTGGGGTTGTGCTGCGCTGTGCCCAGTCCTTCCGTCCCAAAACAGCAATGTGCGTGTTGAATGTACTGGTATGCATGAACCACCTGAATTTGTCCAACTGGACGCACTGTTTTCATCTGAGATGGCGACGCTGAGCATCGGCTGTTGCGGCGATATCTGCGTGCTGTACTCTTGCAGTACGCGCACTGGCGGCTCTGCTGTTGCCGGCAGCAATGGGCCGCAGGGCACCGGCAAGGAATGGGAGCTCATCAGCAGCCACTCCAACCCGCACTGCGGCTTCAGCACAGACTTTGACTCAGTCGAGTTTGGTGAGCATGAATACACTCCGCAGCTGTGTGAGGGAGTGCATGCGTACATTGAGCGGTTGGCGGTGTTTGAGAAGCTGTCACCCTGACTTGCGAGCGTAGTGCCCATCACAGTTCAGCACTGCCATCGCCAGCCGCCATCATGTTGTGTTTGCCAGACCTAACACTGCTTTTGTCTGTTTGTGCTGCTGTGCCTGCAGGCGAGTTCATTGGGTCGGGCTCTTTTGGGCGCGTGTATCAGGGCACTTACTGCAGTCGGCGCGTGGCAGTCAAGGTCATGGAGCACTATGCAGAGGCCACAGAGGACATCCAGAACGAAATGGTGCTGCAGATGTCCTTCAAAAACAGATGTGTGGTGGCCGCATACAAGTGCCTGACATATGCCCGCACTGGCGAAGCTGCTGGAAGTAGCTGTGATTCGACAATGGACGGAGAGTTTTCGCTGTATGTCGCTCCCATGTCAACGCACAACAGCACACCACGCAGCACGTCTGGCAGCCCCCTCGATGCTACGCCTGAGGCTTATGTTACTGATTGGCGCGGGTTAAACAGCATTAATTGCACTGCTGGTTCCAGCGAAACGCCGCCCTTGGCCGCAACCCGCAGCGGGCAGCACTGCAGCACTCAAACTTCAGGCAAAGGCCAAAAGCACGCCACCAAGCTGGCCACATGGTTGCTACAGGTACACGACAAGGATCTGTGCAACCAGGCTCATCTCTGCCGTGGTGTTTGTGCATGCCGCTGACACTACACATAACACCACACCATGGCTTGTCGGTCGCAGGCTCACCAAGTGTCTGCTGTAGTGTCTTGACCGCAACAACAGGTGTTGGCATCCATGGTTAATCCATGCACAGCGAGTGCAAATGCAGCCGCCTCACATGCTCAACACCTTCAACACACCAACCCGACATGTCCACGCACCCCTGCAGGAGTTTTGTGACCTGGGCACGCTGCGCGAGTATGCAGTGCAGCGGCTGGGCCTGCCGGCCCGCCTCAAGCTGGGCGAGCCTGAGGCCATGGCGCGGCTGCTGCAGCTGCTGCACGACTCTGCCACTGGCCTGGCTGCGCTGCATGCCGCCAAGGTGGTGCACGGTGACCTGGTGAGCCGCAGCTGCTCGGGCACTGTTCATCATCATGTTACCCATTAAGCCATAGCATCAACGCCATCGGCCCCGCGCCCCTCAGAAGCGGAAGAAAGAGGGAGCACTGTTCAGTCGACCATGGCTGATCTGCTTCAGAGGCACCGTGAATGAATGCCATGCGTGATGCAGTGTTAGGTCCCACGTTTGCTGTCATGTATGATTTGCAGTGCAGAGTTATGCATGTGACAGCTTTGCTTGTTGAGCATCTCCTCAAGTGGTGTTGCTGTTTGGCATACCAACTCACCCTCATCCTCACCACACTTGCATGGCGGTTGCTGCTGCAGAACTGCCGCAACTGCCTGGTAGCGAGCGACCCTGCCGCCAAGTACGGCGCGTGTGCTAAGATTGCCGACCTGGGTGTGAGCAGGGCGCTGCAGCAGCACAAGACGCACCGCACCACGCAGAACCTGGGCACCATCACCCACACAGCGCCTGAGCTGCTGCGGTACGGCCGCATGAGCCCTGCCAGGTGAGGCGCGCGGCAGTGGTGCTGCTGGTGCCTGTGGCGCTGCCCTTGCTGTTGTGGCAGCATGGAGTGGGGCTTGCAGCATAGTCCATATGCAATGGTGCTATTCAGATGCAAGCACATGGCTTGTTTACATCGTTTTGGCACCAAAGCCACAAGGCCTGCGCCAGTGTTGCTCCTGGTGTCTGTGACGCTGCCCTCTTGCTGTTGTGGCAGCATGGAGTGGGGCTTGCATAACGATTCACATGCATAGTGCTATCAAGATGCAACCAAATGGATTGGCTGGTAGCACCAAAGCAATAAGACCTGCGCCTGCAGCAGCTGTCTTTCACAGCAGAACATCCAAAGCAGGCAGTTCCTGCATGCGTTGACTGCGGCAGCCACGGTAGCAGAGCTGGACCATTGATATCTGCCATTGCAACTGACATGTTCTCTGCCTGCCATGCTGCGTGCGCACCTGCAGCGACATCTACAGCTTTGGCATCATGATGCATGCGCTGTACACAGGCGAGCAGCCATTCAGCAAGCTGCTGTATGGGCAGTTCTTTGAGACGGTCGTGGTCAACGACTTGAGGTGGGCACCAATCACCAGCATCGTTCACGATAGTTCCAGGACACGTCTTACCATCCTGCATCAGCGCAGTGCGTAGCAATGGGACAACTGCCAGGTGTTGCATGTTCAACGTAGACGCTCCGCACCGCACCAATCCACTCCTGTTATCTGTGCTCCTGCACATGATGTATGCGCTCAGAATGCCGGCTTGTGCCGGCTGCCTTATCTGTCGCCATGCCACAGCCGAGTGGTGTACGCCCCACACAGGCGGCCACTGCCTGCACGGCAGGCCGTACCACTTGCTTGCTCGCTGGGCGTTTGTCTGCTGACATGCCTCGTCGCGATGCTGCTGTACTTACGTTTGCTCCTGTCCAGGCCGATGGTCCCAGACAGCATGCCACACCAATTTGCCACCCTCATGGAGCACTGCTGGGCAACGCAGCCGGAGGAGCGCCCCACAGCACAGCAGTTGCTGGAGGCACTGGAGTACCTCATGCAGCAGCTGCCTGCTGACATGGCCACAACACCAGCAGAGCAGCAGCAGCAGCAGCAGCAGCAGTACGGGTTGAGGCGTGTGCAGTCCGTGCCACCGTTGTTGTTCAGCAAGGCTCCACGCAAGCAGCAGCAGCGTCTGAAGGCGCGACAACGGAGCATGTCGGTAGCTACAGCCGACAAGGACGATGTGAGCAAGAACCATGATACGCTGCTGCAGGAGGAGGGGCAGCCGGGGTTAGATCACGCTGCTGCCAGTGCTACTCCCACTGCTGCTGGCTGTGGTGGTGACTGCTTTCAAGATCAGCTGGACAGGTGCAGGGCAGAGGCGTCCACAGAACTGTGGGGTGCATCTGCTGCTGATCGCAGCAACAAAGGGTATTACGAAGCGCACAACGCTGTAGTGTAGCAGCAGAGAGTGCCTGTGCTGCGCGTGTTTGGTAATTACTCGAGCCCACGACTGTGCACGTGCGGCCTGCATGCAGCAGATGCTTAGCTGCTGTCCTGAACACAGCATGAGGTGATCGCCTGTCCGTCACGGCAGCTATCCCATGCTGTCAGCTGGGGTTGGTGCCTTCATGCAGTGCATCACTGTGCATAGTACGCGTACAGTGCCAGATACCAGGGAGGTGCTAGGATGTCAAGCTTGTTTCAAGTGTGTTGCGACCACTTCGATATCAGCCTGCAGGAATGTGGTGTTGGCTATGTTCCTGTCCACTGTGCTATCATAGCATTTCCCCTAGAGCGTGTGGGGTCAATGTGCTTGTCTGTGGTATGAGGCCGTCTGTATGATGCGTCTAAAGGAAGTTGTGGGTGTGAAACAATTTGAGTCCAGACAGCAGTTGCTGCTGGAGGTCCTTGGGGTTACTTTGCTAGTGCCCAGACTGCAGTGTTTATGTCTCAGCCTGGATTGTTGGAGGTCCTTGGGGTTACTTTGCTAGTGCCCAGAGTGCAGTGTTTATGTCTCAGCCTGGATTGTTGGAGGTCCTTGGGGTTACTTTGCTAGTGCCCAGAGTGCAGTGTTTATGTCTCAGCCTGGATTGTTTCAGGATCACTCTGCTGGCATTGGGTGTGTGCTTGTGTGCATGCTTGTGTCCCAGAATATATGATTTGGCAATCATTCGCTTATTCTTTCTTGGGGCTAACACGTTTGTGTCTTCGCCAATCAGGCGCTGCAGGTTTTGTCCCTGTGTTTTCCCTCAAAGCGCCTCTTTCGTATTGTTCCAACCCACATGTTTGGCATTACTACGAAAGGGTTTGGCACACAAACCCAGTGATGGCATCGGTTGAACCATATTCTTGCGCACCAAAGTGTGTGCGGTGTGGATGCGCCGTGCGGCTGAGGCACGGCTATGCTAGTTCAAGGTTCAGTGGTTGCAGGCCTTGCAAGGGCTGCTGACCTTGTGATCAGAAAACCTCGGATTGATGTTCTGTGACCAACTGTGACGTGTCAGTGTCCCTAGGACTCTGACCAGTCTCAGCGCCAGCCTGTGCCCAATGGTGCGGTTGTTTGAGACTGAGTTTTGGCTTCGTCCACCAGCAGAATTGATGATGGTGGTATGATGCTAGTATCTCTTACGTGAACTGGTGTACTGTCAGAATTGGCAGCTGTATGCGGACACCTTGTGTGCTCCGGCATGCACAGCATCGAACCGCAAAGCAGTCTGTGAACAGAATGTGGCGGGTGCTGCTGCATCGAGCAAGAAGCAATTGCAATTGGCTTGAAAGAGCAGCTGCATGTGCTGGCTGACTGCTGGGAGCCGTGTTTTTGTCAGGCCTGTCAGCTGGCAGAGCCCTGCCGTGCTTGTCGTGTAGCACGCATGTGGATGGACCCGTCTGGTATGTGCCCATGCACTATATTCAATCTCCAGGGCGGTGCAGATGGCTGTGCGAGAAGCATTGAAAACTGGCTTCACAAATGTGCTACACGAGCATGCTGTCGCGCACCCTGAATGTAGTGCTGTGACTATTGGCTGCTGGGTACTGTGCACTGTTGTTAACCCATATCAGTAGTGCTACAGCACTATGCAACCGCACCCTGGGCTATTGTGCCGCCTGCACTGTGTTGCAGTGGTGTGGTGAGTGATGCTCATGATCCAGTGGGTAGCAGCGCGATCAGATGTTTGCGCAGGGTGGTCTGACTGCTTGCAAACCCCCAGATGCCCTACGGTTGCATGTGGATCTGATCGTGCTGATTTGCTTATTTGGGCTGCTAATGCAGCCTGCGCTGATGTGCGGCACCAGCCAGTGTTGTGCTTATTTTTGCGGGATGCCAATGTGGCGTGTGCTGCTGTGCAGCATCGCCCGTAACGTTTACGCAGGGCGGTTGACTGCTTGCGAGTTCCCATGTGCCGTACGGTTGCATGTGGATCTGATCGTGCCCCTCATTTGCTTATTTGGGCTGCTAATGCGGCCTGCGGTGATGTGCGGCACCAGCCAGTGTTGCGCTGCTTTTTGCGGGATGCTAACGTGGCATGTGCTGATGTGCAACATCACCCAATAATGACTTTGAATGAAGAACTTGGACCCTGCATCGCTGCAGTCGGTTACGTTGTGCCTTACTGCCATGTCATCATCATCATCATGTTACCCATTAAGCCATAGCATCAACGCCATCGGCCCCGCGCCCCTCAGGAGCGGAAGAAAGAGGGAGCACTGCTCCATTGTGTTTGCAATTATTACGCACATCCCAAGCTTGGACAAGATACTCAGCAATGCTCCTAGATATCACTCGGCACACCCCCCTACTACCCCAAATATCATCAGAAACAAAACGCAACAACTTAGTGGATGCATCAGTCAACGACAACACATTGCGCAATTTTTCAGCGCCGCCAGCAACATCACGCAAAACAGACCGAATTTCATCAAGCATAGTATCCCTCTGAGCAGAAGTAGAGGGACAATCAAACATCAGATGTGACAAAGACTCAACACCCTGACCACAAGCAGGACATGCTGTGTTAGAATCAGCTCTGCTGCCACCATAACGACTGGTACGCTCATGCACACAAAGACAGCCCATTCGAACACGCATCAGCAACTCAATACCACGCGTTGGCGCACCAGAACACAAAAAGGGCCTAGCCCTTTTAAAACGCATGGCATCAGCATGTGTAGGGTGCACATGCGTGATGTAACGGCTCAAAGTAGAGTGCTGCAATGATTCACAAACAATTGTGTCTGCATGCAGCTTCCTGACCTGACGGTTGATGTGATTCTTGCACGCATTAGCTCGATCAGCCGCCGCCTCAACATCCACACCATACTTGCAAAGCAAACTCTGCACATACTTATGCCAAGGTGTCACCGCAACAGCAGCACTAGGGCGCTTCCACTCAGCTGAAACTGCCATGTATATGCATCACATATGTTGATGTTGCCGCTAGCCCCTGAACTGCGGTCTTGATTTTTTTGTTGCATCAGTTGACCGTACCTGCTATGTGCTTTGCGTGCTGTGCTTTACACATTGGATATATACACATAGAGCATGCAGGGCACGCTGTGACCTCGCCATATGCATGTGCCGTGTTCAGGCATTCATGAATGCCATGGCATGCTGGTTGATCAACTGCTCGGCTGCTGCACAGAGCACAATTGCACGTGAACCCGGCATGTGGATGCTGTGCGCTATGTGCCGTTGAACGACTTTTCCATTGTTCAAGGAATGCATTTTGGCGGCAGGTGTAAGCAACATCATACCTCAAAGCAATGCTTGACTAGGAGCGACATGCTCAAGCTCTCATGGTACTTCGAGGGGGGTCGTCATCATCATCATCATCATCATGTTACCCATTAAGCCATAGCATCAACGCCATCGGCCCCGCGCCCCTCAGGAGCGGAAGAAGGGGGGTCGTGTAATGCATGCCCAACAACAGTAGGAGCACACTGTTATCACAGCGATGTGATGCAGTTCAGCAGAACCACGGCAGCTTTGCACTGTCAACACTGCTGCCAGCTGGGTAGAAATGCCTAGCTGAAAGGCTGATGGCGGGTGTGGTCATTGCAGTTGCGAATATTACAGTTGGTACCACAACCTACTAGGTTGTGGGTTGTGGGGTTGTGGGTGCCACAACCTATTAGGATAGTATAGGCTGAGCAGTGTACGCCGCCTGGTCCTGATTGTTACATTTGGTATCGCATCCTAGAGTGAGCAGTGTACGCTACCTGGTCGTGCCCCCACGCACACTCATGGGAGCGCGCATCACCTGTACTACTAGTATATAGTTAGTCATCATCATCATCATCATCATCATGTTACCCATTAAGCCATAGCATCAACGCCATCGGCCCCACGCCCCTCAGTATATAGATAGTATCAGGCATGGCTGAAAATGCTGTTCAGGGTCACCCTCACTGAGTGCTGTGTCGGTCATGTTGGCTGCGCACCGTACAGTATTGAACGTCTTCTGGCTGGCCTGGAAGTCTGCCTAAAAAATATGCAATGCATGGCAAGGACAGATTGTCTGTCAGACTCTGGCCCAGAGTCCCAGTGGGCAGATATCTTAGACTCTAAGTGGGTGTAATTACAACACACATTTATAAACGTGCGTGACGCACAGCCAGTCCGACTGTACACGGTGTACTGCAGCGGCCGCAGTACAGCCTTGAGACATGCTCTTTGACGTGTGAAAACTTACATTACGCCAGAAGGGGCTTACCGCGGTAAGCCTAAAGCTACATACCCCCTTCATTTCCTCCTTACCAGACAAGGGTTACCTGGCAAGCCCGGCCCTTCCCCGCATGTGCAGGCCCTTGCCAAGGGGGTTACCTAGGTAAGGAGGAAATGACCTGGCAAGGGTCCCCCTTACCGGGGGGCTTACCGCGGCAAGCCCCGTCTGGCATAGTGTTAGCAGCACTCTAGCAGCAAAGCATGCAGAGTCCCGTGCGCAGTCCACATGGCGTATCCTTGTGCTAGCATGCGCATACTTGTGCACTCTGGCGTCACTGACCCTGGCAGGGTCGCAGCATGCTCAGCTCTTGATAATAATAAAGACCACGATCTACCCTTGATCCTATCAAGGCAACCATGCAACATGCACAACCCCATCTTGTAACCAACAAAGACAACATGGACGGTCAAGACTAGCAACTTGCCAGCTGGCCAGACTGCAGTCTGGCGTTTGATCTCAAGATATGATATTGTATGGTCCAGCTGGATCTTGCAAACATGCAGGAGCATCATGCTGAAAGGATCACAAGTTTGCACAGGTGACATGGCAACAGTTGCCACCGGATGCCACAGGACTGCAATGATGTCTAGTGAACGATCTTAGGCGGATCCTGGACTCCAGGTAACAGCAACATCATACCTCAATGTGCCCAATGTTGCGATGCCATACTCTGAAGTGTCACTGACTGATGATCAGTATTCAGCATGCTGTACGCTAGGAAACCATCACAAGTTGTGCCCCTGAGTCCTCTGTTAGGCGCTGGCATTGCAGCCACACAGTGGCTTGTCAGTGCCGCTAGTGCAGCAGGATCTGCACCCACTGCTTGTCCTCATCTGTCTCCAGCACCGTCCAGCCCAGCGCATCCCTCAGCCGCTCCATGCGCTGCCTGTTGCCGGGCCCGCTGATGCAGCCGGGTGTGAGGCAGAACGGTGGGTCAGGCGTGCTGCGAGCAGCCTCCGACTTGAACAGCGCCACGCCGTCAGGCCGCAGCTTGATCTGCACAGTGTCGTAGCTGTCGCTGCTGCTGCCTGATGGCACCTGTGCTAAGACATACAGCTCGTCATCTTCACCGGCTGCGTCAGCGGTAAGCACTGTTGCGTGCAGCTCCTCAAGCTGCCCTAGCAAGTTCCTGCGCAGTCCATGGTACAGCAGCAGCACCGTGCATGTGAGCGCATGCCTGTTATTTGCCAGGCAGGCACTGCTGCAATGCCGCACATGCAACAGGTGGATCCTCTGTTACAACCTGGGGCCGCGTGCATGCTGAGTCACAAGCTTGAAGGGCATGCGGTGCTTGCAGACATTGCATGGTTCCACACTGCACAACCTGTCAGACCGTGTCCCCTACTGCGGGCGGCGCGCTGTCGCGTGCTGTCTTGCCTTCATGACCATGCGCCTACCGCTGCTGCGGGGTGGCCTGAGGCCATGCTGCAGACGCCTGCAGTGTGTCAGCTCACCTGAAGGCTGTCTGCTGCTGAGTTGGTGCGAAGTACCAGGGCGGCAGGTACTGCGCTGGAGACATGAAGCTGTTGGTGCTCACGCAGCTGGTCTTGGGCCTGCAGGCAGCCCAGCTGGTGCTAGGCGCAGCTGACGATTGGCTTACAACCTGCGGCAATGGTCAAGATGCAAGGAAAACCGGTGGTGATTGTGTACAGTCTGGTGCGGTCTTGATGCACACGCGCTGAAGTTCTACTGTTGTTGTCGGATGCCATGGCCTTCCATGCAGGGGGCTGGCCAGGGCGCGCAGCAACAGGCTGTCTGCTGTCTGGGTCTCACCTCACTGCCAATGGCGGGTGAGGATAGCAATACACTTGCGGCCAGTGCAGGTAGTAGTATGGCACTAGCTCTTGATGCTTCACACTTACACCTTGCAAATGTTGGATGTGGTGCTACTGCTGCCACTGCTGTTGGTGGCGCTGCTGATGACGCCTGGTGGCACCGTGGAGAACGCATTTTTACAGGCAGCGAGATCTAATGAACTGCAACGTTATTGACTGACGCAAAGGTCGATCAACGATGCATCTGACCAGCAACCCCGGCATATTGTCCTTCAAACGCCAACCACCGTGTTACTTGGCCAGGGCTTGGTGTGCTGTTTCCAGACACCATTTTCCATCATCTCTGCTCGATGTCGTGGTATGAAGCAAGCAGTTAGGTGAAGCCAGTGTTGCAGAGTGCGGCACCGAGCACACGGGCAGCGCAGCTGCTCTGGCATCAGGCAGGCAGGCTCACAACTCAACTCATTCAATACTTTTCCGGCTGTTACTAGAATGCTGCTGGTATTAAAGCTGCCAGCGTTCCTGCTGGCGGTGTACGTGATGTACTGGAGCTTGCCTCTGGCAAATCTGCTGCTGTTCATCAAGGCATGGAAGGTCATTGGCGACAGGAACGACATCTTTCGATGGTGCGCAGGGTACAGAACGTTCGTGGAGTTGGCTCATGTCATCAGGATGGCAGTGCACATGCAGCAGATGCCTGAACACCTGATCAGAACACTGCCATCTGTACTTCTGCAGGTGCCAGTTTCTAGTGAGGGCGTTTGGCATCAAAGTTCGCAAGTGCGGCAAGCAGGAGCTGTACAGAGGCGATGCCTGCATGTACCTGGTGAGCTTCGGCTGACTTCGTAGCAGGGAGCGTCAAAGTATTTGCTGCAGTTGCTGCAGAAACTTGTGTGCAGTGGGCCGACCACTGCAGTGTTGGGCTCTGACAGCACATCATTGTTTGACCTGGTATGGCAGCTAGCTATCAATGAAGCTGTGGTCAGCAATGGGTTGGGCTCAATCAGCTCTGTGCCTCATGCCTCCTGCATGCAGGGCAACCACCGCTCCTGGGCAGACTTCTTTGTGGATGCATACCTCACAGAGGGCAGGGGCCAGCTGATGAGCAGGTCCGATGCTTTCCTGCAAGCACTGGCAGCTCTCAGGAACGTCAGAGTCAGGCATGACAGACATTGCAGCGTGTCAGCATATTGCGCGACAGTGGTGCTGAGCTGCCGTGTATGCGAGCAGTGGCTGATGCCTGCTCGCATGTGTCATCCTGCAGCTGCCCTCCTCAGCCTGGTACCATGGTGTCTCGTTCACCACCAGATTATGATAACACGTGATTACTTGACGCAGCTGCGGTTGACCATGATGCTGCTCTCGCTGCACCTGCAGGATGGCTGTGGCGTATGTGTTCCCTATGTTCATGCTGCCAGTGACAATGGTGCGAGGGTGAGTGCTCAAGGCGGCATGGACACCCACAGCAGCAGCGGCGGCGGCGGCAGCACTATCATGCAGCCACCTCGGATGACATTTGAGCTCACAGCCATCACAAACCCTGTGTGCATGTGCAGGTGCATCTGCTTCAAGCGTGACGGTGTCAAGGATAAAGAGGTGAGCGCTGCTTTGCAGGCCAACCCTGTCGCTTGCTGTGGCTCGTAACAGCGCAAGTATCCTAGGCAAGAAGTCTGCTGCAACGGTTGGATCGAGTGCACCTGCACTCAGCAGCTGTCTGCAGTCTGTGGCAGTACTGGTGCAAGCCAACAACTAGTTGGTGCAAGTCAACATGTGCATCGGTTGGCCTGCTTCTTGCTGCTGCAGAAGTTCAACAGCTGGATTGACGCTTGCATCGAGGCCAGCCCTGTGCCAGGCATCTGCCTGTTCCCGGAGGGCCACCGCAGCAGGCTGCTGCACTCGCTGCCGCTCAAGCGAGGCATGCTCAACTACGCATACAGCAGGAAGATGCCCGTGCAGGTGCGCTGCAGCTGCAAAGTTGAGACCGGTGGTGCAGCAAGTGGCAGGCTGGCTGGCCATGGAGAGGGCATCTTATGCTGTGCACACGCCTGCATGGCAACAATTCTCTACGATGTGAAGCCGCCCTTGTGCTGCAGCAGCTGGTGAAACTCTGCTGCCCCCTGTGCTGTAGTTCTGGCTGCACAGCACCATACATGTGACCCTTCCAGTTGAATCCTACATGTGCAGTGGTCTGCTGCTCGTGTCACGCACGCCACACAATGGGAGTCCTGCAAGCACCTGAGCAGCATCGTGTGCGCTGCCGCTCCTGCGGCTGCTGTCGCAGATTGTCATGTCAGCGCACAAGGAGCTGGCGCTGGATGAGAAGAGCTACCATGTGCGCTTTGGCAGCACCTGCGTCACCGGCTACGGCCCGCTGATGCGCACCACGGACTATGCCAGCTTTGACGAGTTCTACGCGGCGCTGCATGAAGCGTGGCAGAAACTGTGGCAGGAGGTGTTCAGCGCTGACCCTGCAGGTGGGTTAAATTACATTCCAGCTGGGACAGGTTATCAAGCTGCATAAGCACGCATGCATCCACAGCCACAGCCAGCTGTGGGCTATGCTCATGCCATACACCATGTCAAGCCTGAGGTGGCTTGGGCTTACGTTGCAGTGGCGGTTGCCGTGTAGTAATCACCTGCACTGTTGGCTGTGTCACTTGCTGCGCCCTGCAGCGCTGCCGGAGCTGGACATCCGCGCTCCTGCAGGCTTTCCCTACCCGCTGCAGCTGAAGCTGTCGCAGCTGTTCTGGACGCTGCTGGAGCTGGGGCTCATGCTGTGGGGCCTGGCCTGGAGCGTGCGCGCCTGGTGCAGCGTGGCAGCGCGGCTGGCAGGCATGCTGCAGCTTGGAGCGACAGGGCTGCAGGTGAGCTGCAGTTGCGGCGCTTTGTGCGAAGAAAGTGGGGGGCAGTTGGGGGGCGGGGTAGGGGGATCAGTGCTTGCTTCGGCTTGCGGGGTGTGCATCTACATGAGCTATGTGATGAGCAGACACCTGCAACGGCATGACTTGAGACGTATACAAGCTGTTCGGGTGAAGAGGAGCACTGCATAATGAAGACACTGAATGCCCTGCTGTGCTGTTGGATGTCTGCTGCTGCAGGCGCTGCAGTACCTGCCGTTGGTGTGGCTGGTGGCATCTGTTGTGTACTGCTACGACAGCACACTCCCGCAGCCCATGCTGGCAGCAGATGGCACGCCGCTGGCGAGCAGCAGCAAAGCAGCACGGGACAGCAAGAAGGCTTCGTGACTCGGGTGCCTGGGGTGGCATGACCGCAGCTATGCGGCTGTCAGCGGTGGCCACCCAACGCATGATGGCTGGGATTAGTGGTAGCTGTTGCTGGTCAAGGTCAGCTTGCAGTAGGCAGAGGTTGGATGAAAACATGCGTGTCAGCATGCCTCAGTCTGCAGGGTTCAGTGTACACAGAGGCAGTCATGGTTTGGGGTAGGGTTGCTCCTGCAGCTGCAGCAGCAGCTGTCGGGAGTGGGACATAGGTGGGTGGAAGTGTCTGTGACGTCGAGGGATGGACCACGTGTACATGACGACACATGTGCAGGGCACAGGGGTGCATCCTGTACAGGCTTTGAGTTGGCAGGTTTCATCAGATGCAAGGTCGAGATTGCATATCTCTGCATCTGGCATTCTGTGCAGTGTGAGCCCAAGGGGTGGACTTGTGGGGTGTGGCATGCTGTCATGTGGCGGCGCGGTGCAGTGGCCACCATCAAGTGCCTTGTCTGTTGTGCAGGCGCAGATGCCTCTGCTGCGATGCCCTGCATTGTTCACAACGTATACCAGGCACATAAAAGTGTGGTGTCAGCCCCAAGCAGTGAGGGCGTGCGTAGAAGTGGTAACGTTACAATACATGTCATGTCACCCGTCGGGGTCACCCTAGTGTACGGAAGCGTAAGCACGCATCAATAGTTCCGGTTACGTTGAGAATTGGCGTGGCGCACGCGCCGTTGGCGCACTGGCAGGCAGGAGTTTTACAGCCCACCACTCACCAGGCTTAGAGGCTTGCACCTGTGCTTAGGGAGTTTTATGTGATGCAGACAGCTAGTCAGTTGCGATTTAGTGGTTCCAGTACTAGACTCGCGGCTTGCCCTGGAAGGAGGAGGGCGGTGTTGGCAAGGATTGCAGAGGCCCAGGCCCCCGTCGCAGCAGCACCAGCACCACCAGCAGCCGCTCCGCACCGGGCTGTGTTGCTGAAAAAGTTCAAAGCCCACGATGCGAGCGTAACTGCGCTGTCTGTGCTCGACGATGCAGCAGGTGGGTTGCCTAGGGAACTAGTTGGGTGGTTCAAGTGGATCTGACCATCTACCAGCTTGGCAATTGCCACCTTGTGGCCCTACCCTGGCATCAGCAGTCTGGTGCAAGTCCTCTACAACGGCATTGTTGACATGGTGTACTTCCTGCAGGCCTGAAGAGGGTGCTCACCACCTCGCTTGACAAGACCCTGTGCACATGGTCTCTTGAGGGGGTGAGTGTGCTGGTCAAACTGTTGCATGCATGCATTTCAACACTTCCATGCACTTGTGAGCACTGGCGTAACACATGGGTATGCTTGCGTCAGCTAAGCAGGGTGCTCAGCTGTGTGCTGTCCACGCCTACATCCGCAGTGCACATTCTGCATTTCTGGACAGGTCAGCCGCTGAGCGAACGCACACCTGTCTTCTGCCACACTGTCGTCTCCCTCCTAGTTGACTATTCATGGTTTTCACATGCAGGGTGATCAGGATGCAGGCACCAAGCTGCTGTGCACCAAGGTGGAGGTTGCTGGCGGGCCTGTGTTCTCGCTGCACCCTGGGTTCAAGCCGAAAATCAAGGACCCAAACACCAAGCAGAGCAGGCCGGTGGTGTACTGCGGTCTAGCAGCAAAGGAGATTGTAGCATGGCAGCCGGACGCACTCAAGTTCAGCGAACAGGTGGGCGCTGCTGGGCAGCCTCATACTACAAGCAGCAGCAGCAGCAGCAGCACTGCGTGCAAGGTACTAGGCAAGCGGTTATCGGCTGGGAACAATGTTATGTTGGTTACGAGGCCGAGACTGCGCCTTGCCTTAACTGTTGTTGCTCGACTTGCTGCTGCCTGTGTGTGTGCAGGTGCGCATGAACGGGCACACCGGCTGGGTGCGCAGCATGTCCAGCAGCGGCAAGTACCTCTTCAGCTGCGGCTGCAACTACCTGCGCCAGTGGGACCAGGCCTACGCGGTGCCCAAGGAGGTCAGCAGCACCAAGCTCTTCACCGGAGACATCCTCGCCATTGCTGCCAATGACAAGCGCGTGTTCACTGCTGGCGCTGACGGCTCGCTGCGCTGCTGGACCATCGGCAAGGGCAGCGGGGAGCTTGCTGAGGCTGCTGTGCGTGAGAAGGCACACGATGGGCGCATCACTGCGCTGGTGGTGTGCGGCAGCCTGCTGTACTCTGCTGGCTACGACGGCACCATCAAGGTGGGTGGTGGCAGTACGATTTATCACAGCTGCGGCTTTGCCATGTAGAGCAGGTCCAGCCAGGCAGCACTGTTGAAACAAGCGCATGCACAGAGGAGCACAAGGGCGGCAGGTTGGGTGCTTGTAGGCGGCTGTTACTTAGAGGCTGCTATTTTGGGCACCTGGTGGGAGGCTTAGCAACAGTACTGCAGCACAGGAAACTTCAGCATCACCACCGAATGGCGTCGTAATGCGGAAGCAACCAGAAGGGATGCGGTTGGTCTAGCTTCTGCATGTGCAATGCTAGGTTTGTGTATGTGCTCACGTGTCGCCGTTTCTGCCGCTGCTTGTGCAGGCGTGGGATGCTGCCAGCCTGAAGCTGGTGATGGAGGTCAAGGCAGCACACAACGGCGAGCGCGTACAGGCGCTGGTGCTTGCACCAGGCCTGCCAGTCAACTCAACATCTTCATCATCTTCTGCCTCATCTACATCAACATCATCAACCGCTTCTGCAGCTACCAACTCCTCTGCAACCGCAGCCTCCCCTTCAGCAGCAGCAGCAGGCACCAGCAACGGCACCAGCAGCAGCAACGGCGACAGCAGCAACAGCACCAGCAGCGAAAGCCACAGCCTCGAACTGGACTGCCACGACAGCAACATCTGTGACAGCGAGGATCTGCTTGCAGCAGCTACCGCAGTTACTGCAGCCCCAGAAGCGAACGGCTCTGCGGCTGCGTCACCATCTGCGTCTGCGCAACCATCGCCCAGCAGCAGCGGCTGCAGCAGCCCCATCAGCAGCTCCCCTTCATCGTTGAAGCTGCTGTACAGTGGCGGCGATGATGGGCTGGTGCGCTGCTGGGATGCGCGGCTGATGACGGCTGTGGGTGAGCCGCTGCAAGTGCACAGCGCAGCAGTGAAGGCGCTGGCAGTGGGCGATAGTGAGGTGCTGGTGTCCGGTGATGCTAGCGGTGAAGTGGCTGTGTGGTGTGTGTGACGCAGAGGCTTGTGCTGAGATGGATATGTATTGTTGAGGACAGCGCATGGAGTTGCGGTAGTGCTGTGTGTGATGCATGGCGCTTGGTGCATGCATGCAGGAGTGTGATGCGTGTAATGAGACAGTATTTGACATCTGCATGCATTGTGTGCGTTGCATGCACGGCATCACAGTGTTGATGTGTACAGGATGTGTGCGGCTGGCAGATTGCCTTTTGAGAGTGCCCGCGTGCACCTGGGAGACACAACAGGGCCAATGTCGTGCGCAAGCACACGTTGTGCGAGTGCGCTCATTCTTTTCGAGGCAGTGCGCGGAAGTGTTAGGCTGCAACAGCGATTCATCCCCCAGTGCGCTGCGCTTCGGCAGAGTGTAGGTAGCTGTGTGAGCAATAGCAGTGATGATGCTTAGGTTAGCAGGTAGTAGGTTGGCAGGTTGGTGTCTGGTTGGCTTGCAGGGGCACTGTGGTCAACTGCATGTTAGTTGTCATGTTGTATCATTATGACGCCAGGTGACTGTCACATCCCTGGCAATCAGGATGGTTTGCTGACGCCGTGAGCCTCGTTGCGTGTGTGTCGTGGGGCATGTTGCTGGCTGCTGTTGACACGCGTGTGTGCAACCTTACCTCTGTTGTGGTTGCAGAAAAAGGCAGGTATTGAGCACAGGTTTTCCGCAGCTTGACAGTCGATGGCAGGTGTGTGTCGCAGCATTTTGCAGCAGCTGCATGGGTCTTTGTCAGCTGGGTGCACAGGCACAGCGTGTCTGTTATGCCGCTGGTGCTATGTTGTAACCATTCTTTGATGCATGTGTGTGCAGCTAGCTTGCAGCTTGTGCGCGGTGAGTGCCCGTGTGCCCTGCTGCGGGTTGGTGTATGTGGGTTGGTGTGCAATTGTGTTCCTGAATGATATGATGCTGGGAGCTGTGTCCTTTGACCGCTTTTCTGCAGAGTGCTATTTTCATGTGAGCACAGACCATTCCTGTGAGCACAGCTGGATGGAACCCCAAGTTCCATCATGGAGCGAGTCGTTTCGTTGGCTGTTGTGCCTAGCTGCACGTGTACAACACACCCTGCTGGTTGTCGTTGCTTGACTGGAGCGTGTACTGCATGCTTGAGGGCACGTGCTGTGACTTGCTGCATTAGCATGTATGTGTGGTGTCAAAGACCTTGGCAAAGCTTCGCAGTGTTTCGTTCTGGCCTCTTGCTGTTGCATGTCTGATATGACAAAACAGTATCATCAGAGTATCAGCATCTTGCCATGGTGCATGGGTACGGCTTGCAAAAGGCGTCCGCTTGCGGCAAGGGAGCAGCACTTCCACGTTGTTGTCGTGTTATCTTCTGCAGCTCTGGTATGCACCAGTGTGCATTGCTGATAGTCCATACAGCTCAGCTTCAGAGGCTGGAGGTGGCACTTTGGCGTTGGTATCCATGCAAGGGGTTGCAGTCCGCATGGTAAGTAAGCAGCAGCATTATACATGCAAGCAAGCAATGCATGGTGTGCTGCGCTGGTCCAACCAGCATTATCCAGGCCATGCAGCAGCTGCTGTTTGCCACGCCAACACTGGACTGATGGGAAGGCGCTTGTTGTTTGTTTACACCGCATGGGCATGCGTGGCCAACAGCAGCTGCTGTGTGGCTTGGATAATGCTTTTGTGAGTCACCGCGGTGTGACACCAACATGAGGCTTTTTGCGTTCTCTTGGGTTGTCCACCGTGACATGCTGCACAGTGTGGAGCAGAGCAGGTTTTGGCAGGCAGAGCTAGGCCTGGTCGATAGTATGAAGAAGTGGATCAGGCGTATGATGATGGCGTAATGCTTGCAGGCAGTACAGCAGCACGCATTGTGGCGATGTTGTAACAGTCATTCATGTGCCCTGAACCGCTTCTAACATGTCATCCCGGAAGCCGCGACCGGTGCGGTGGACAAAAGAACATCATGTTACTTTGATGTCGCCGTGTATCAGGGATTCATGCCGCGTCAAACACAAAGGGCGCTTGTGACGCCACTGCAGCGATAACGAGAGGCCTGGGGCAGTTGCTTGTCGTCAGCAAAACGCCTCGTTGCACTAAAAGCACAAACATTAGGCAGCATGGAGGAGGACAGATCAGATATGATAGCCCAGTTCTGTGCTATCACCGGGGCTCCTGCACATATCGGTGAAAACTACCTGATAGCTCATGACTGGGCTTTGGAACGGGCTGTAGACTTCTACATGGACCACCCTCCGCAAGATGGGGGCGCTGGTGGAGGTCCAGACCCGTTTGACGAGCCAGCAGGTCAGCAGTGGGCAGCACTTGCAGCAGCGCAGCACTGTAGCAGCACTGCTGCAGTACATGCTGCCTGTTGCCACCTGCAGCGTCTGCAACGTGCAGTGCATGCTTACTGCTTGCCGTATGTTGTCGCCGACTTGATGAGCACCTGCGTCTCCTTGTGCACAGGTGTCCCAGTTGCACAGCCAGATGTAGTGGAGGTAGGTTGGCGGTTCTTGTCTGTGCTGTGTACTGCTGCTGCATGTGCATGCAACAGCGTACGCTGCTTGCATGCTAGTTCCTGCACACATGCGATAGCCAGCTCTTGCCATGTCCGCCAGCGTAATCCTGCTGCGCCTTTTGCGCATATATATACGGCTTCCTGCAGCCACATGCAGCCTGGTGGCTCATGCTGTGTTGCTGTGCTGTTTGCCTGCAGATCCCTGATGACGATGATGACGCTGCTGGCATCAGCGAGCTGGCTCGGCAGCGGGCCAGCGCCCTGGCAGCAAGGCAGCAAGCAGAGCAGCAGATGGAGGGTGAGTGCAACCGCGCTCGGGCTGCTTTGTCGGAGACTGCAGCAGCTGCATCACACACGAGAACAAGTCACATCTGGCGTCGCTACCTGTTGATGCATTGCTGCTGAGCAGTGTACCTGCTTTCGATAGACCATGCAATGAGTTGTGCTCTTGTGTTTGTGTGCGTGCAGACATGATGGGCTCCGCGCAGGAGATGTTCAGGCGTGCAGGCATTGAGCTGCCGCCAGACATGATGGCAGTGCACGGTAGGTGGCAGAGTTGCAGCAGCAGCAGCAGGCCAGGTGCTGCTTTGTCTTCCTTACTCCTGCGCCAAACAGTGGTCAGTATACTATCTTTCGATGGGCGTGTGAGTGTGGTGCCTCCTTAGTATGTCCTGGCATGTGATAGCTGATGCACTCCTTACCTTATTGCTTGTGTGTTCTGCAGGCCATGCAGTAGGTGGACAGGCAGCAGCAGCAGGCCCCAGCAGCAGGCCCAGGCGCAGCAGTGGTGGGCGTGCCCCTGCTGCCGCTCCTGCTGACCTCATGGACATGGATGCAGAGGACATGGACGCAATCGCAGCAGCAGTGACAGGCGCAGGCGGTGCTGCGGCACTGCCAGGAGACGAATATGGCAGCCTGCACCGGCGGCAGCAGCAGCAGATGCTGGAGCACTACCAGCAGCTAGCACGCCAGCGTGAGGCAGCAGCGTTTGCAGCACCACCCCAGCCGGTGCGGCGAGCAGCAGCAGCAGTAGCTGGTGAGGACAGCCCTGAAGGCATTGATGATGAGGCTGCAGCAGCTGAGGCAGCAGCTGACGCTGTAGACGCTGCTGCTGCTGCCGCTGCTGTGACTGGCGTTGGTGTGGGTGGTGACGAGCCACTAGACTTGCCAGAGGGCATCAACCTAGAGGAGGCTCGCATGCTGGAAGCTGCCATGCTGGGCATCCCGTATCAGGGCCGCATGCCTGACTTCAGCAATGCAGCAGCAGCAGCTGCAGCAGCTGGGCCGCCGCTGTCGCCTGGGGCCATGGAGCAGCGCAGCCTGAGGGCTGAGCAGGATGCTGCGTACGAGGAGTCGCTGGCACTAGACAGGTGTGTGGCGTGGCAGTCAGGGTATTGCTTTCTCGTGCCTTTCGCGTACGTGTCCAATGCAACGCAGAGCATGTTAGCAATGAAACCTGCATTTTGCTTGCAGGGGCCGGCTTGCGTTAGTTGTGGCGGATAGTTACCTCGACATGGAGCTTCTGCTCGTGCTGCAACTAGGCTGCATTACACAACACACATTGCCTGGTATGTTGTGTTTCTTTGTCAAGCTGCATGCCAGGACCCCGGACAATGGCACGATGCATGCTGCTGCCCTGCTCTGCCTGCTGCCCTGCGCTGTCTCGCAGGGCCAAGCAGGAGTCCATCGCAGCAGCGCAGGCAGCAGCAGAAGCACAGGAGCGCGCAGAGCATGACGCAGCAGAAGCAACAGCACGAGCAGAAGCCGACGCGGCCCGTGCACTGGAAGAGCTGCTGCAAAGCAAGCGGCAGCGGTTAGATGCTACACCCGAGCCAGCTGCTGGTGAAGCAGGCAGCTTTACAATCGTAGTGCGCCTGCCTGATGGCAGCCGCAAAGGCCGGCGCTTCCGGCAAACTGATCAGCTGCAGGCAGTGTTTGACTTTGTAGATGTGCAATGCACTGGGACGGACGCAGCAGCAGCAGCTGGTAGCGATGGCGGCTGTGGTGGTGTGAAGGCAGGGGGGTACCGGCTTGTGACGCAGTTCCCGCGCAAGGTGTATGTGGAGGGCAGTGTGCAGAGCCTGGCTGAGGCTGGCATCTCTGGCGACACTGCACTGTTCATAGAGCAGCTGTGAGGTGGGCGCTGTCGTGGCGGCCCTGAGCTGCAGCAATGCCGAGCAGTAACATGCTGGTTTTGCAGAGGCATCTGTCAGAGCATGCAGGAGGGGCTAACAGCTTGACTGGTATTGTTCAATCGGTGCCACGAGCGCAGCAGCATGTTGTGTACAGGATGGTAGGCTCTCTGTTGGCGGGCTGGCTGGGTTTATTGTAGACCCGTCGTGCTGTTGCCGCAACACAGGCTGTGGTTGCTGTGGTTGCTGTGTTTGGGCAGGGTAACCTGGGTTTGGGCCATGTGCACAACACGAAGGCGGGTCACTGCAGGCATCTGCTTCTTGCATTTGCTGTGCGCCTGCAGCCTCGACGCCGCGGCCGCTAGGCTAGCACTGCACGCGATGTCCATCTCATGGCTGCTGCACTGGCAGCTGCTTTGCGGACGGTCTACAACGGCTGCAAAGTGCAACACGATGCCAGTTTCTGATAGATAAACATTTGGATCACATGACGTCCACTGGACGGTAGCCAGACGGTATACCAGGTCTGGTCTAGACGGTATACTACGTTGTACTGCCACCCACGTGCAAGCAACTTGCAACATGGCCTGTTGAACTATTGCTGTCCGACAGCTTTGGCAAAGCCGGGCCCCGGGGCTGAGCCGTTCTCTGTCATCCACTGGATGATGTGACATCGAAACGCATGTCACATGGACATCCACAACCAGCCACTGTCTCTGACTGCAGGCTACAACACGTTGAACTCTGTTGGCTTCTCCCCCTTCACAATCAGCCCCACCACCACGTTCGCGCCAACAGCCAGCCCCCCAGCCGGCCCCACCCAATCAGGGAAGTCAAACACCCAGCAGCCGCCCTCGTCAGGCAGCTGCACTGCGTTCCAGGCCTTCTGCAGCTCCCCTGCTGCTGTGACGCGCAGCCGCATGCTGCTGGCTGGTGCTGTGCCCGTGTTGGTCACCTTGGCCTCCAGCTGGAAGCAGGGCGTGGGCCCCTCGCTCCAACTGTTCGTCTCCGTCACCTGCGGTCACCGCAAGTTGCACGCATGTGCATGATTGCATGATGTAGGTGAGCAATGAGTTCTGGCTCGGCGCCTGTAGCAGGAGTCCTGCATTCGAGTGAAACCAGACAGCTGGCAAAGAGTCTGTGCAGCTGATGGGAAAGCAGAACTCTCCTGACGAGAGCAGCTGGTGCAGCACGCGGCAGGCTGATGACCTAGTATCACAATTACTGCAGCTGCTGTACCATGGCATGCTACAGCAGCGCTTATCTTGCCAGCTCAGCTCACCTCAACTGTCCCAGCACTGAGAGGCTCTGCAGGCACCACTGCTGCTGCTGGTGCAGCTGCACAAGCCGGCTGCGCCGCAGGCTCGGCCCCTGCTGCTGCCTCAGCAGCACAAGCAGCAGGGGCGCCCCCAAAAGCCGCTGGGTCGACTGTTGACTCAACCTGGCAGTCCTCCGCTGCTGGTGCGGCTGGGGTGACCTCGTCCTGTGGCCACTTTGTGGGGTTGGGGTGTGCACGGGCGACAATGTCCAGTTTGTGCTGGTGCGGGGTCACCCAGTCCTCCTGCAGGATGCCGCCCTGCAAACACACAACACGCAACACACCACGCCACTGAGCATCAGCAACTCGATGTGCAAGGTCAAACAGAAGCATAACCGACAAGAGGAACGATCCAGTGGCTGCTTGCTGTGCACCATGCACTGCAACAGTAGGAGAATCTTACGGCCATATCCTCCTGTACATCTGCTTGCTAATGCTGCCAAGTACACTGGAATCAAGCTGTGTTATTTTGCACTCAATGCATCCGTTAACTCCTCACCGTGTCGCCGCTGTTTGGGTTGAGGCACCAGTAGAAGGAGTCAGTGATGCCGTTCTCCACAAACCAGTCTGCCAGCTTGTTCTGCCACTCTGCATCCTTGCCACCCTCCTTGGCCCAGCCACCCCACTCCCCTGGGCAGATGGCCGGCCCCAGGTTCTCCTGCTTCACAAACCTGCATGCCGACAGCACAGCAGATACACTAATACGCATGCGCTGATGCGCAACCCATGCAACGGACAAGCCAAACTCTAACTGCTGCAGCTGCTGGACCCTAGAGGCTCGACATCATTTCAAGAAAAAAGCCTTTTGCACAGCTCCATAAGCTGCGAGAGTGCACTTGCTCTGCGCTGGTCGCCGCTCACCCAAAGTGCCTACTCCAGATGTCTGGCATGTTGTTGGGGAAGGATGGGTCGTTGAAGTAGGGCTGGCCAAACACGTCAGGCCCGTACACGTGCGGTGAGAACACCAGCTTGCCCTCAACAGGCAGGCTGATGGGAGCCTGCAGCCACACACGCAGCACAGGGACACCAGCTGGGTGGTGCTGCTTACAGCTCCGTTGGGCCCGAGGAAGCCCGGCATCGTGTGACATTACTTCCTTGAGGCATTTGCTCGCCAAGCACACAACACCAGGCACAGAGAGAAGAATGCATGTTGAAATTGCACACAGGGAACGCAGCAGGCGGCAAACAACACACATTTGTCTGAGATGGCGCTGGAGCTGCGTTTGTGGCAGAAATCAGCCTAATGACTCATTGCCCCTCGGATAACCAGCTTTGACAAACACACGGCCGCACCTCCACTGTGCTACGAAATAGCTGCGCGAGCCACAACAGCCCACATCACCAGCCCATTCCTGCTCTGTTCTTGCAATCACAGCACCAGCTCATATAAAGCCAGTCCACCGGCTGCCAGCTCTGCTGCTAACAGCAGCAGCAGCTCACCTTGGCTGCGCCAGCCACGTGGCCGCCCCACCAGCAGTTCTCACCCGGCTGCACGCAGCCGTTCCTCTCCACTCCCTCCACAAAGATCAACAGCCTGGGGTTGGCCCCCAGGATCACGCCCGCAATGCGCTCAGCAGCCATGCGCCAGTCTGTGCGCACGCTGCCGTCACCCCAGCTGGCGCAGCCATGCGGCTCGTTGTTGAGGTCAGCAGCGAAGACGTTCCAGCACTCCTTGTACCTGCACGGCATGCGCAACGTAGTGTTGTGCAACGCACAGGAGCTGCTGGTGCGGCTGCTTCGAATGTAGTCTCTAACATCACCACGTGGCCTTTGGGTTGAAGATGAAATGTACTGGCTCGAGCCGCAGTACTTGGTGCTAGCACCGTCTGTGTGACACTCCACAAGCAAACATGCTGGCCCCTCAATGCATGGGCATCCTCTGTTCTACAGCATGGTTGCTTGACATCAACAGCTGCAGCTGCAACTGCAGTGCAGTGGGCTGCTGCGGGCCGCGACATTCCCGCTCACCGCAGCACTATGGTCTTCCAGCCTTGCAGCACCGCTGACTCAGGGTACTCCGCAGAGTACCACAGCTCAGGGATGTCGCTGGCAGCAGCCAGGCGGTGCATGTCCAGCAGCACCAGCAGCCCACGCCGCGCACACTCCTGGATGAACCTGGAGACAACAAAAGCGGCGACAACATGCAGCAGCCACGCATGTTTCAACCGTGTGATGCTTTAGTACAACAGTGGTCAACAACCTGCTGACGCAAGCAGTGCTGTTGTGCTTTGCCAGAGTCAAAAGGAGCTGAACACAGCTGCTCTTGACAAGCAGCCTTCTGCCAGTTGCTTGCATGCAACCCAGGCCCAGCTGTTATTGTGTCTGCTGGCTATGCTTCAGTTGCAGCTGCCTGTGCCGCATCGTTACCTGTCCACCACCTGGCCTGTGGTCAGGCCTTGCAGCTCAGGGTTGGCACTGTAATCAATGTTGCCGGGCTGCCGTGCGTCCATGTTCAGCGCTAGCTCACAGCTTAAGGGCAGCCGGATGGCGTTGAAGTGCTGCGCAGTGAAGTCCAGCAGCTGCAGCATGTTGGTGCACCTGCAGCAGCAGCAGCAGGGCAACAGTCACAGCAGCAGCAGTGGTACAGAGTGAGCTGGCCAGTGCTGCAGCCACAAGTTTCCCTGCTGTGGGGTGCCGCCTTATCCTGGCAAAGTGGAGTATCAAGTCTGCATGCGGTGGTGCTGCCGAGGATGCTGCCAGCTGCTACTGTGAGCATTCAAACTTGCCAGTCAGCTCACCAGAGGCCATGCAGTGCAAAGTCTGCTGTCTCAAAGCCAAACCAGTTGACGCCCTTGATGCTGACACGGTCGCTGCCCCAGTAGATGCCGCCATCGTGCACGCGCAGCTCAAAGTCTGCACCAGACATCTGCAATTGCATGCAACAAATGCCAGAATGTTGCAGCACACTGAGGCGGTGCGATGGGCTTCATCGCAGTATGGGCATTAGCTGGTCAGCGGATGGCATCAGCGCCAGCAACTCTCTGGGCTGTGCCTGGATGCCAGGCTGACGCAAAGCCATGCCAAGCTCAGTGCACTGTCACCCAAGTGCAATGCTATCAGGCGAAGAACTTTAGGGTGCGTGCAGTGCAACCATTGGCTTGGCATTCGTTTCAACAGGCACAGTTCTCAGAGCACCAAGCAGGAGTACCATGTCTTGCTGTCAAGCGGGGTTGCTGCAGCGTGTTTGTCCGCTGCTGTGCTATATCAATAATTAAAGATATCAGTAAAGACTCACGATCAAATTGCAGTTGATGCTTCGCGGGAGCTCCGCGATCGTTGGCACTCCAACTGCTCGTCGCGCGTTGGTGATCAACCTCCTCAAACTCCGCTGTTCGCATTGCAAACCGATCCACTCGCAATGATTGTAAGCAGTGGAGCAACCGCGTTGACAGCCCAGTGTGTCACTAGTTACCCTGGACAACATGTGACAAGTGGGCCACCGTGCTGTTCTCCTGCCACAACGCTTTGTCCTGCCCCTGCATACAGACCCAATCGTCCTGCCGCTATTACTGCTGTTGCAGTTGCTGGGTGGCAGGCCTTTCTGGCCGTATGATGTTCCTGAACGTCAGGTTGATGCGTGGGCCCAGCACCTTCTTGCGCTTGGGCACGCAGTGCTGCCAGTACTGCTGCGTGGTGCCACACATGATGAGCACGTCCCCTGAAGCCAGCGGCACTGTGATCTTGTGCGTCCTGCAAGCATGGCAGCACAAGCGCACAGGCGACGCAGCAGCAGCTATTCACAACCACACCCAGCCTGTTTCAAGCTAACATGGCAGCAAGTGGTTGGCTCCAGCTGCTGCCTGCTGCTGCAAAGAGCAAGCTGCTTCCCAAGTCCTATCTCAACTGCAGTTGGCTGAGCAGCTGCACGCATGCAGGGCTATGCACCGCACCTGTGGATGTTGTGTCGCAGCACAAAGTCCCTCGTGTCACCAAAAGACACTGACGCGATCACCGGCTGCTGCCCATACAGCGGCTCATTGTCACTGTGCCACGAGATGTTGTCGTCCCCGCTGCGGTAGTGGTTGAGCAGGCAGCTGTTGAAGGAGCAGCCTGCCAGCTGCTCAACTGCTGCCTTCACCTCATGCACAGCTGCAGCAAACAACAGCGGTGCAGCCAAGGAACTATCTTGCTGATGCTTTGAATGCACGGCATCACCATAAAGCTACACTTTGGGATCATTGACATGCTGCTCTGCTGAAACGCAGGGCAGGATGAGCAGGGCTACCAGCAGCAGATGCTCTTGCCGTTGTTGATGCTGCTGTCGCCTGTTGTCCAGGACAACCCCAGCCTACCTGCAGACCAGGGATGAGGCTGCAGCATGAGACCACTGTATGTGTACTGCAGGCCATCGTCTGCCATGTAACAGACTAGCCGTGGCTGCGGAACGCTGCGGTTGAAGATGTTCACGTTGCGCTGCTCCCAGGGCACCTCAGCCAGCAGTGTTGGCAGCAAACGCTTGGCTGCATGTATCAAGTGGCGTGGCCAGTACCCAACACTTGCACCAGCACCCAGGTCTGTGACCGCGCTGTGCTTCAAGCTGGTTGGCAGGTGCTGCTGCTGACCCAGCTGGGCTGTCTTGGCTGGATGCTGCTGCTGCTGTCTATGACGGGATGGACTGCTACTAGCTGGTGCTTCAGGGGCTGATCTTTGAGCTGTAGTGGCAGGAACAGCTAGCTTTTGCTTCTTGGCAGCAGCTGCTGTCGTGGCACCCTCCGTGGGTCCCTTGGTGACCAGGTACCGCTTCATCGTGGTCAAGTGTCCCAGCCGTTTTAAAGCCATCGGAGGTGTCTGAACATGCAACGCGTGGCTGCTGCTACAGCTTCAGGGCATCCCGCAACATCCGTCGTTCAGACTTCCCATGTGCGTCAACCGGTCATTACGCAATATCATTTGCCAAGAAGGCAGGCTCTCCGTTGACGCGCAAGTAGAGATACTTCAGTAGCACGTCGCGGTGTATGAAGTAATACTGTCAGATGCTGTGCACATTGTAGCACCAGCAGCACTGGTCAGGACCTCGCCACCACCAGCAGCATCCTCATCATGCGTCCGCTGCTGGCTGCTTCACTGCTTCTGACTCTTCTTTGTAGCTACGAGCAAGCAGCAGCATTGCCAACTTGTGCTAGTGCTCAAGCAGGCCTGACAGCACAGTTACGCCTTCAGCCTGGGCACGTGCTGGCCAGGTAGGCTTGCGCAGATGTGTTCTCCATCCAACCACAAACCATCTCTGCTATGCTTTGTGGCCGTGTATGCTTTTCTGTATGCTAAGCTACCTGCAATAGCAGCGGCGCTGGTGGTCTGGCTCGCATGTTTGTAACCTGCGTGATTGCCCTGCAGGATGTGTGCAGCTGAGCGACGCCATCGTGCTGCGCTTCGGTGTGAAGGGAGATGTGGCCACGTGTGCTGTTCAGGCGCAGCTGCCGCCCAAGACAGCCTACCTGGGGCTGGGCTGATCTGAGCTTGGCAGCATGAAGGGAGCAGGTCAGCAGCAGCCGTGGTCAGCAGCAGCAGCAAGCGCTTTTGCAATGTGATAGTGCAGCAGCATGCTACCAGAAGCTGGAGTGCAGTTGATACTAGGGTGTGGGAGGGCCTTGCAGTTGATACTAGGGTGTGGGAGGGCCTTGCAGTTGATACTAGGGTGTGGGAGGGCCTTGCAGTTGATACTAGGGTGTGGGAGGGCCTTGCAGCATCACACCCTGTGTTCATCATCAAGACCTCATGGTTTGCTTTTGCAGTGCAGTATTGTACAGGGTTCGAGCCACTGGCAACATGGCCAGTGACCTCACCCAAAAACCTGCACCCTGTTGCTGTGTGCTTCTGATGGCGAGTATTTGTTGATTCTGTCCGTGTTCACAGGATTGAAGCCTGATGAAGGGTGAAGAGCCCGAAACGCGTCGCTTTCCATGTAATACGACAAAACAGAGTCAACAATAGTCTGAACTTGTCTCAACAGTAGCTGTAGCCAGTCGCATTACGCTATTACTTTTCAAAGGGCCTTGCAGCATCACATCTGCAACATGGCAGAGACAGATTACTGAATCGCCTGTCGCAGCTGTCTGCAGTGATGAAAGTGTTGTTCAACACCCGCTCAGCTCGTTCTTTTGGTTCAACCTCTCCTGCAGACATGTTCATCTTCAATGCCACGTCCGGCACTGCAGCCGCACCTGGCTGGCAGCTGGTTGATGCATACGCCCCCGGCTTTGTGCGGCCTGTGGCTGACAAGCAGCAGGACACCAAGCTGCTGGGCGTCTCCTCAGCCCCCAATGGCACCTTGCTAGCAGCATGGCAGCGTCATGTGGCACCCTGTGACGCACAGGACTTGCCGCTGCCAAGCACGCCCATCCATGTGCTGTGGGCGTACGGGTCATCTTGGGGCTATCATGGTACAGTCAACAGGGGAACTAAGCTTGTGTCATTCTTGGACCAGCCGCAGCCGCCGCCGCCGCAGCAGCAGCAGCAGCAGAATGCTGTCATGCAGGTGACCGCAGCCAGTGGGCCTCAGGCTGCTGCTGCTGCTGGCAGTGGTGCTGGGCTGCCGCCTGGCGTGCAGGTGCTTGAGCTGACGTACCCTGTGGACATCCCTGAGAAGACCACCGCCTACTTTGTGCACTACTTCAAGCTGCCCAGCGACAAGTGAGTCACAAGGGTTCATGCGCTTTGAACAGTGATTGACGCGTAGCGTGTAGCAGCCAGTTACGGCAGCAGGTGGGGGCGTCGGTGGCAAAGGCAGCTTGCAGTTTGGTGGCTTGGATACATGTAACGGTGGCTGCTTATGCAACCCTGCATCAGCAACTTTTGTGGCAGCGGCAAAAAGCAATGATACCCAGCTATGCTAGCACTGTGACGCACAGGCAGCGCTGTTGTATGCTTTGGCAGTCTGTGATGGTGCAATGGCTGTCTTGCTGCTGCAGGAAGTACCACATTCTGCGCTACGAGCCAATCAGCAACTCACCGCTGCTGCACCACGGCGTCGCCTACACGTGTGATGCCAAGGCAGCAGCAGCAGTCAAGGCGCTGAAAAGCATGGGGCCATTGTCAGGTGCGTAGCTGCTGCTGCTTCAACTACTTCTCCTACTCAAAGCGAAGCAACCCGCGTAGCAACTGCCAGCGGCACTGTACTTGGTGCTCTGTACTTGTGGTCAATTGTGTCAATCTGCAACCCACGTGTGTTGTTGGTCCTCCTGCTGGTCCTGCTTTGCCCGCATGTTCAAGCACGACATGGAGTGTGAGCAGTTCTATATGGTGAGCGCAGCAAGCATGTAAACTGTGAAACGCGTTGCTTGAGAATACCAGTAGAGACAAGCATAATTGTTGTGTGGCCAAGCTAGTTCAGCAGTATCTGTCTCTGCACACAGCATTGAGCTCATGGTGTGCACGTGGTTCAAGTGCAACAGCACACGTGCTGTTTGGAGTGCGCTTACTATTCTTACGCGGCCATGCAACCCCAGCGTCCATGTGCCAATGCCTTTCAAACCCTGCCCCACCCGTCCTGCAGCTGGTTGCGCCCAACTCGACTGCCTACAATGCACCTGAGGCTGCCGGCCTGCCCATGGGCACAGCCGCGACCCAGTACCTGTCCCTGGAGCTGCACTACAACAACCCCGAGGGTTTGAGGGGTGAGCAGGGCTGCGTGCTGCTTGTTGACGTATGTAGACAGGGGAGACAGTGCGATGAGCTGCGAGTACCATACCTATGCCGTCATGTTCACCATGTTCAGGTTGTCAGCAGCGCTGCAGTGCTTTGGGTGCATGAAGGTCAACAATTTGTGCATCATGTGCGTGTGTGATTTAGGGTATGAGGTGTCAGATGTTCATACATCCCTTCCAAGCACCAACACTGCCACCTCACTTGCAATCCTGCTGCTTGTTGTTTGCAAGCCAGAAGGACAAGGGCAGTGGGCTGCGCGTGTACTACACAGACAAGCTGTGCTAGCATGACATCGGCCTCATCACGCTGCAGCAGCCGGTGCTCAACATCCCTCCAGGCATGCCTGCCCTCAAGTCCAACGTCAGCGTCTGCCCTGGCGCATGCAACGCCAAGTGAGGCACACTGCAGAGATGCAATATCCCACATCACATACGGAACTGTCACGGGCTCTCTCGCACGCAAGTCACGCACTTGTCGCCAGCTGGGATCGCTTGCGTCTCTTGTCTGCTTTGACTGCGTGCTTGCCAAGCTGCCAGTTGTTCTGCCACAGGCTGAGTCCTAGTAGTCAGTGCCCCTGTCTTTCTTTTATGTGCTCAGGTTCAAGGGCCCTGTGACGCTGCTTGACGGCTTTCTCCACATGCATGGCCTGGGCACCTCCATCACCACTCGGCGCTTCAGAAACGGCACAGAGCTCAGCCCACTGGCTCTGCGCATGTTTGATTACGAGTTCCAGGTGCGCTGCTTGCAGCTGGCTGGTGCACTGCTCCCACGTGCTGCAATGCTTGTCACATGTATACGAGCATTGTGTGTGTGTGTGGGTGTGGGTGTGGGTGTGTGTGTGGGTTTGTGTGTGTGTGTGGGTGGGTGTGGGTGTGGGTTTGTGTGTGGGTTTGTGTGTGGGTTTGTGTGTGGGTTTGTGTGTGGGTTTGTGTGTGGGTTTGTGTGTGGGTTGTGGCACAGGCAGCATGTGCGTTCAATGTGAACTGTTCCTAGCAGCCCAACCTGCAGCTGTCCTCACGACGACGCCTTCACTGCCTGCTGTGCCACGCAGGGCAACACCCCCGTTGGGCCAGAGGCGCGCACCCTGCTGCCTGGTGACGCTCTCACACTGCAGGTGTGTGTTTTGGGGTGGGGGTGGGGGTAATACCACAGAGGGGGCGATACCACAGTGCTTGTGCATGCCTGACTGAGGGTGCTGGGCTGCATAGCCATGCTTGTGACTCTAGCATTGGGTGTGCAACTTGCTGAGCGCTACCTGGCAGCAGACAGCTGCGTCGCGTCTGCCAGATTAAAACCTGGCTTCATATGCACACATGGTCTCTTGGATGCCGGCAAGTATGTGCAGCGCGTCTGTCTTGGCATGAGCTTCGCCACTTGCAGCTGGACACACGAGCTGCGCACTCACGTGCAATGTGCTCCGCTGCCGCCCCCTGCAGTGCACCTTTGACAGCACCAGCAGGAGCAACCTCACGCGCTCAGGCCCTGCAACAGCAGACGAGATGTGCTTCCACTGGCTCAGCTACTACCCTGCGCAAGACAACATGGGCCTCTGCTACAGCTTTGGTAACCGGCCGTTCGCAGTGTGTGGGGCAAGCATGCCGAAAGAGCTGTCAGCGGCACTGCGCAACCGCAGCGCGAACGCAGCGGCAGAGATTATGCGGTTTGTGCAGAATGGGGTGCTGCTGCCGGCAGCGAACCCTGCTGAGAGCAGCAAGCTGTTCAAGGAGGTGTGCAGCGCTAAGCCTGTGGTGTGACCTTCAAGAGGCACCAGAAGGTTTTGGTGTGCATGCTATGGGTATCACGCTCACCGGCTGAGTGACGCAAGTGTACATATATTAAGGACGCCTTTGTTTGTGATTAGTGTTGTAGCTGGTGTATTTGTCTAGATAGCATGTTGGTGACACGCAATCATACATGTGCTGTGGCGCTCAAGTGACAGGCATAGGATCTTGAAGGAGTTGTTTGCAGTCTGGTGTCCATTGTGTTTGTGCTCAACATATCTATTCACGTGCTATGAGGCACAGCCTTCAGCTATGTTCAAAACCGGTGTTCAATCCGCTGTTGACAGTATTTGTACCTTGCACTGTGGTACAGTGAATTGCCTGTTGGTGACGTATTTATGTTATCATGAAGCTAGGTAGTACTGGGATCTCAACCCACTTGTTTATGTGCCTCTTTCACAGGCCCAGCCAGCTGCGGCAGCCGAGGTTGGCAATTGGGGCATAGGTATTCTTGGTCACGACGAGTTGCCCTTGATCGCAGGAGGTGTCTCTTACACACCTGCTCCCTGCTGCCTGCAGCTATTGCAGTGAATTTGTGGTAACGCTGCTTCTCTGCAGCGCCGTGTACCATATTGATGGCTCGTCATGATGATGATCACCCTTGATTGTTATGACCAGTACCCAGTATGACAATGTTATGGCACCCAACTTGTCCTGCTGTACAGCACACATAGGTGTCCAGCTGTGAGGGCGTGAGCTGGTATCTGCGGTGCTGGGGTGGCACCTACCTCAACATACTGCACATGCGGCCTGGAGGCGCAGCCTGCTCGCCAGGAGCAGTTGCTCCAGCAGGGTAGAACTAGTAGGAGCAGCTGTAGTGCGAAGCATGCTCGTGCTGTGTAGGTTCACACGCTGGGCAGCCAAGACGCCGGGCCTGCGTTGATGCTGTTGAGGGTGCAGATGGTCTCCCTCATATCGTTGTCTGTGTTTGCTGGCGGGGCATGCTGGTGGCGGTGTGGGAGTCGTTATTCGGGCATCATCGTACATGTGTGTCAATGCATCAAGACAGTGTCATGCGCGCAAGATGCTGTGGTCCCTGCTTTTTTGTCACTGACCCAGGGGTGGCTATGTTGGGTGGCTGGTGTCAGACAAGTGTTGCGTAATGCATTACTGTTGTTCCAGCATACCTGGTAGCGCGGGTGGGCGTTGTTTGTGGCCAGGCAGGCGCCTGCCAGGGCCTGCCAGGGCCTCGGGCAGCGCCAGAGAGGCGAGATAGTTGTTGGATGCACAGTCAATGTCATGCTGCACGCCTGCAGCAAGTTTTCAGTGCATGCTGCAGCTGCTGGTAACGCAACTCAGGCCTCATGCCTTGCATGTTACCTATATAGGAAGGGCTATATAGGAAGGGCATATATGGAAGGGCTTTCCAGGGTTTGCTGTGTCACCCACAACCGGAGTTTCAACGCGTGTAACCAGTAAAAGAGCCGCATCAGGTACTTAATATAATTTATGTATCATTTTTGTGTGTGACACGTTGACGTCGCTGATTGCTGGCCGTGGTCTTCGAGTGGTCGCAGCTGTCTCGGCAGTCAGGAGCTTGGTCCACGTACGATCCGTGGCATATACCAATAGAAACCCCCAAACAATATAAGAAAAACTGTGTCTCGGTGCTACAGCCACTTCAGCATGCATCTGCAAGCCAGAAGGATACAGCAGCATGCCGCTGCTGCTGCTACTGCTGCCCAGCAGCAGCCATGGCTCAGCTGCAGATGCACAAAGCACAACGTACACAGCTCGTATTCAGCTGCTCGAAGACGGGTCCGTGTGGCTGTTGCAGCTGCAGACACATTGCCTCTGCACTGCCTGCCTAGCGGCCTGACTGTCAGGTGAGAGCACTGCTGGCTGATCATGCCATGCTGAATGACTCACCACCATCAACCTCAGGCAAGCAGCAGCAGTCAAAGGAACTGATGCCAGCTGCTTACAACCTCTTGACAGATGTATGCCAGCATACAAACTTATCATGTACAAACATATCACTTCTTATGCTGCTGGACACAGGCACACTTCAACTCCTGCAGAGGTGCAGTTTCTGTACGACGAGCAGTACAGCGAACGCTGCTACCTGCAGCATGGGGTGTCGCTTGCTCCAGGTGCAACTGTCATTGATGTGGGCGCCAATATTGGCATGTTTTCCATGTTTGCAGCAGAGGTGGGTCATCAGCAGAAGCACCATGAAGCCAGACTTACCTGTCTACAGCAGCAGTTATTGGGCCCTGCCTTCGCTCTGCTGCAGGACATGCATGATGCCAACCTGCTGCCTCCTGCGATGTGCATTGCAATCCATGGCATGGTCTGCTTCTCCTATGTGCTTGCTGCGCAATCACACGCTTGCAAGCGCCATTGACAACACCTCCCCTGCTGTGCAGGCTGTCGGCACAGCAGGTTTTGTCCTGAGCGTCGAGCCAGCACCTCTCACAGCAGCAGCACTGGCAGCCAACCTGTAGCAGCACAGCAGCTGGTGCAGCAGCCAAGGCAGGCAGCTGGCCAGGCACCAAGTGGTGCAGGCTGCTGTAGGGTATGGCAGCACAGCAGAAGCTATGCTGACAGTGTACCCAGGGTGAGTTGCTGCGCAGCCACAGCAGGGATAGAGTGCTGGTGAAGGTGCTGCGCAGATTCACGTTGCAGCCGTACAGCGGCAGGTAGTGTGTGCTTAAGCACTATCGTTGGGTCGCTGCTGCAGCTCTGCTCCACTGTTTGTGCTCGTCAATCGATAGGCTAGTCAATCGATAGGCTACCTGCTGTGAGCTCTGCTGTTGACAGCACTGCTGGTGAACCTGCATTCAACGACAGCGTTGCAAAAGCAACAGTAGTAGCCAAGCATACGGTGCAATCTGCACACACGTAGCATGCCCACTGGCTGCCTCCTGCCTGTGTTGCCTCGCTGCGTGGCACTGCGTTCTGTGCAGGGCAGCCGGCTGGGCTACGCTACGCAGGGATGATGCTGATGTGCTGCACAACATGCAGGTCTACCTGCACAACCTGCTAACAGCACCACCAGCAGCAGCAGACACCTCAGCAGCACAAGGCTGGAGCCCGGCACAGCGCATGCTGGTGGGTACTAGCCGCTTGCTAGCCCCCTGGAAAGCGGCAAAGAGCTTTTGGTCAGCAGCGTGTGACACAATGCACCAGCAGGGCTGAGCATGAGGCCGCCACCCAGTGGCAATGATGGATCATGCATACATGTTGCTTCCATCACATCAAACATCTCGCCAGAGTAGCTGTCAAGAAGATGACTGCTGCATGCATGCATTTGGGGAATTGAACCTGGTTGCGCTTACCAGTTGCTGGCTGGCTGGTGCCTGCAGGTCAGCTGTGCGCGATGGGTCAGCAGAGCCGGCCCCCTCAGGCCGCTCAGCAGGCTGATGGCGCGCCTGTACGTGCAGCTGGTGAGCTGCTGCCCCCTGTATGCCGGGTTTAGGAACAGTGCTGCAGGTGCTTCATGCTCAGCCAAGCAGCGTTGTGTGTTGTTGGCTGCCTCCGCTTTTTTGCACGGCAGGTGTATGTGCACTTGCTGCTGTCTCTCCTGTCCCTGCAGACACGTGCATGCCATGCAGGCTTCTTATGCCGGCCCGTGCCCGTCAGTACTGCAAGCTCATCTCCAGCCGCTGCAGAAAACTTCTTCTGCCGCAGCTTTCCCAGCATGTGGTGCGCATTCTGCTGCTATAACATGCATGCAGGTGAAGCGGGTCTCCAGCCGCTTCCTCAATATGTGTTGTGCGGGCTGCTCTCTGTGCGTTGTGTGCACGCAGGTGATGCTGCGCCAGGCTGAGGCTGTGCCGTGCCAGCTGGTGACGGTCAGCCAGCTCATGCAGCAGCACGCCATCACGTAAGCTGACAAGGCAGTGTGGCGCGCCAGCGGCAGCCGCGCTTGTTGCTGTTGAGGTGCTGGGAAGATTTTATAGATGGCTTTGCGGAGATGCATGTTGAATGACGCGCTGCAGCAACACATCAGATGCAAAGTCAAGATGTTTGTAGTGACGCCTGGTTGTTTGTCCTGTGGGTATCGCATCGGATCAGGATAAGCAGCCTCAACCTCACCCTCTGCATGCCACTGTTGCTGCTGCTGCTGCTTGTGTTGGTGCTGCAGGCGCGTTGACCTGCTGAAGGTTGATGTTGAGCGAGCTGAGCTGCAGGTAGGTGCTGCAGGGCGTGCAGCAGCAGCACTGGCCCTGCATACAGCAGCTGGCACTGGAGGTGAGAGCAGCGATGCAAGTGGCTCTTTACATCGCACCGGCTGCATGACCACGGCAACAGCTGCATGAACGTCTTGCACATTTGCACATTTGCAGCCATGGAAGCCATGGAAGCATCATCCCTGTGGACTGGCTGCAGTATGTTGGTGTCTGCTTGCTCTATCGCGCCTGCAGCGCCGCTAGTACGCTGCAGCAGCCATGGCACCCTCCTGTGCCATGCACCGAAGTAAACCTGTTAAGGGCCTGGCCTGATCAGCATCATAACGTTGCGCATTGCTGCAGGTGCATGACGTTGAGGGGCAGTTGGAGGCAGTGCTGCAGCTGCTGAGGCACACGGCTGGCTTCAGCAGTGTGGTGGCCACCCAGGACGACATGCTGCGCGGCAGCAAGCTGTACAACGTCTACGCAGTCAGGGATTGACACTGTCGGCGGCTGGCAACTTGTTATGACGGCGAAAGAAACTGATGACGTGTCTGGGCATGAATTTGATTGAGGACAGATTGAGAACCGATTGTTTGTGCAGTAGGGGTTACATAATCGTCACAATCGGATGTGCACTGGTGGGCTGCTTAGATCTGCTGCACACCATCCAAGGATTCTGGCAAGGACGTGGCAGGTCCAGTTGCTTACACACACTGTGCAGTGCATGCCCTGTTCATCGATCACAGCATGCTGCATGCATAAAAGTATCACGGCCGCTACGGTAGCCACAGCAGATCCAGTCTGCACATGCTCGGGTGCTGCAACATGCACCAGCACGCACATGGCGAGACCAACTCATGGTGCTCCCTCACGCCTCAAAGGCTGCCACGTGTGAACGAAGAAATGCATTTCAGCCACTTCAAGATGTCCTGCAGATGAGTGGGCTGCAGCTTTTGCATGCTGCTAGACAGTTGAAACCGCCTGCAATCAACATTGCACGCCGACGCTATGACAGGCCTATCCCCAGGGTGTTGGCAGTACACTGTGTATGGCACACAGGCAGCTGCGCTGTTGCAACGTGCAAGGCTGGAGCTGCAGACATCACGGCGGCTCAGCCGTGTTGAGCAAGCAACATGCTGCACGCTTGGACCGCGTGGAACAGTTGAACAAGCAACATGGCGTACGCACCGGCCACCTTTGACTCAACCACAGCATACCATGCCAGATCATGTGCCCACAAGACCAGCTCACAAGGCATGTAACCATGCCACCCGTTCATCTTCGTTGTCGTGTCTCCCGTACAAGCCATCACCGTCACACCTCATGAAATAACAACAGTCGTGCCGCCTAACAGTCTCGGCCATTTCCCTGGATTGTGCCAGGACGCTATGTCAGAACTCACACTGATCAGGCTTCATGAAGGCCATTCATTATTTCCAAGCTTGGGATGTGCGTAATAATTGCAAACACAATGGAGCAGTGCTCCCTCTTTCTTCCGCTCCTGAGGGGCGCGGGGCCGATGGCGTTGATGCTATGGCTTAATGGGTAACATGATGATGATGATGAAGGCCATTCACTGAATCACTGAAGGCCACCCATTTCATCACTGCATGCATGCAGATAACTTCCCACTGCCCAACACCCAGTCATTCCAAGCAATCAACAGCCAAGGCAACCAATCTGAGGTTCGACGTGTATGCACACCACCTCAACAATAACTAGGTAAGCCCAGGGCCTTTGGCCATGATCCACCCCTTGATACATCAAGCCACAAGTATGCTTCAAGCATCAAGTTCATCAACATCAAGTTGATGGTGACCGCCATTTAGCACTGTGTGAAACGTGGCCAGCTGCTGGCGGACCCAGCAACGGATGAGCAGCACCCCCCCGCATAGTGCATGATCAAGATGCCAGGCATTCAGTGGCAGGCTGTGCTGCCACCTGGCCATGACATGCAGCGATTGCAGTGCCCACATCCCCAGCACGAGCCTGCTGTGTCCTTAACCCTAGACACGAGCCCAGAAGTTCCGGCAACAGCCTGTCGTCTCACTGTAATATGCCAGGCACAGCAAGCGGGCGTTTTTGACCCTTGAACCTTGAATGCGCCAAGTATATATCACCGGCACACGCATGCACACATTCCATGTTGAGTAGAACGCCAACTGCCACGGTGGTGTGACTCCTGCGCATGACGCACGGCTGCTGCTTGGCTGCCCATGCAGACAGCAATGCAGCAACACCTTACTTGCAGGGCACTCTCCTGCAGCTCTAGCACCGTGCTTGGCAAGACACTTGCCACTGTCCTGCACGCCCGCTACTGCTCGAGTGCGCGGACATACAGATCATAACTTGCCAAGAGTGCCGAAACCTGAGTGCTCAACAAAACAAATGCACACTGCTACCGCAACATGCAAGGCTCAGCAAACCTGGGCATGTCTGCTGCAGCATGTAGCCACCTGTCACGCTTATGAGACAACTTGTCTCAGACAAGCATGCAGCAGCACATCCACAGCCGCCCCCGTTCCCTTTAGCAATGCAACTCAACGCAGGCAGTGCTGCGCCTCAGCGGTTCCAACCTATTTGAGCGTCTGAAACAATTTCATGACAGGACCGCGAACCGCTCGTGGCCTCCAGGAAGTTGAAAATTTATTGACAATGTACCTTCACAGCAGCCAACAAACAAGGCTCAACTGCACTCAATCATGGCAAGACAACTCTTAGGCTAGGTCAAGCAGGCTGGGTCAATCACGTTGCTCTGTATGCATGTGTTGCATTCTGCAGTATTAGTGCAGTTACCTATTGCACCCAAACACCAGGTTGAGCATGCTTAATCGCGCCGTGGATGCAGTACATCAAGCCTCCATGTGCCGCCGTCTGACATTACCTAGCCCAACCAAGACCCCAGATCAGCACAGAGTTCAACTCTGGGTACTACCCACAAAACAAAATTGGGCCTTTGAGATGTTGTGCATCAGGCCCAGGATTCCTGAATGCAAAATATGGGAACACAACATGCTGTTGCCCCAACTGTGATGGTCAAAAGCTATTCTTCTGTTCTTTGCGACTGCCAGCATGCATATTGGAAGTCGTGGACAGTCGCCTTACGCAATGTTTTCCAGGAACGGCTCACAGTAAGCTACCCCGCAAGCGTTGGCGGTTGATTTGTCCACCGTCTCAGCATGCACGTGCTAGACTTATCTAATGTATCATACGTTGAGTCAACCGCTATGCACATACACCATGCAGCAGCAACGTTACAGTCCCCGTCCCTGCTGCGCCCAAACCCAGCTCGTGCACTGCTGCACGCGCTGTTGGAGTATGGGATGAGCTCCTTTGTTTGTAACCTGTCCAATGTAGCCGCCCGCGCAGTTGCATGACAGTTACATGCCAGTTGGCAGTGCCGCTTCCTTGTAAGGAATCCCATCGAGCGTGGCTCACAGCACCGGCACGGCCATAGCCCCGTTGAACATGCCAAAGGGCGGGCGTGCGCCAGCTGTGGCGTTGCAGCCGCTCTCAACACGCATGTAGCCCTGCAGCAGCAGCAAGGGGCAAGCACACAGAGCTCAGATGTTGGTCAGCATACTACGTGCACAGCGCAGCAACTCCACCGCTTCTTAGCTGCATTACCAATGCAGTTCGGCACTGCCGCGGTGGCGACCTTGGCTCTGTAGGGTGTATAGCCAGCTGGCTCGGGCTGCATGCATGCATGCATGCATATGCAACACCACGCGCTGCTTGTCAACCAAACTCCTGCCTGCATTTATGCAGCCATGCACCTGCACTGCTGCATCTTTACATATACCCTGTGGGCCTGCAGTCGCTGACGACTCTCAGCAAGCGGCCCAGCACACCTGCAATAAGTCTGCCAACAGAGGGCAACATCTCATTACGTTGCCCCATCATCTTTTCATGCCACAGCATCCAACGTTACAACAATTAGATAGCAGCGGAAGCAGGAATGACTGCGACATTGTGTTGGCAACTACACTGCAGCCCTACACCACCGCCGCGGCTGCAACAGCCAGGGTCTCATGTTGGAGGAGCGAATGCTGTCACCGTATTGAAGCTTGCCACGCTGCTCACCACCTCGCCCCATGGAGTACGATCTGGCCAGGGGTTGTCAAGCCCCAGCTGTCAGACCAGCAAACAAACTAGGGTGCTATGCAGCACCAATCGTGTGGGTCAAGTTTGGCAGAAGGCACTGCTCACCATCTCTCCCCAGCCGGGCCCCCCTGTCCAGGGGTCGATGATGCCCCAGGAGTTCTTGATGAGGTAGAAGGACTTGTTGGCAGCAGCATCGTAGCCGTAGCCCACAATAGTCATGGCGTCTGCAGCAGACAGCAGCGGCGCACATGTATATGCACAGCGTCAGCGTCGGCAGACATCAGCTGCTGATGAATGCAGCTGCCAGCCAGGCTGTTCACAGTTGTTGCTGGCCAGTGCACAAGATGGTGACAGGTGCGACACAGTGCGATGAAGGGAGAGCACGCGTGGAAATCACAGCATTGATACAAGCAGTGCCCTGAGCTGTGAGTGGGATTGCTCTGCTACATTCATACTTCAAGTAGGTGTGCCACACAGGTGGCACCTGCTGGTGCATAGTACGATGCTACACTGCAACAGTGCTGCTGCTGCTTGCAGGACCCTCACGGCTGAGATAGTGGTGCTGCTCTCAGTGCCGCAAGGAACAATGCCAGCTGCGTAGCCCTGGAAAGCGCTGTTGCGCGCGTCAACAGCAATCTGTGTTGGGGCCACGGTGACTGCGCGGCTGATGTCAAGGTCAACAATACGCCATGGCAGCGGGGCAAACTTGAAACCCAGTGCGGTCTTCATTTTGTCCCGCTCAGTATTGGCTGGGCAGTTGTTGGCGTCGATTTGATCGTAGGGGAACGTTGCCTCCATCGCTTGTCCAGAGCAGCTGGTGGTGGCTAGGTAGTCAAACAGGCCGGAGCCATAGCAGCTGTTCCTATAAGTCTCTGCAAGCAGAAACACACGGCGATAATGTGCAAGTGAGACCGAAAGCAGCTGATGTCTGCTAAGCTGCATGTGACCTCAGGCAGCTGCAAAACCTCTACGCATACCCAACCACTGTACACATTGTGCACATGCAATGTCCAACAGAGCTCTGTTGGATGAGCTGTTACAGGTTTCATTCAAGCAGCTCAGCCGCACAGCGAATGTAACATCCCAAAGCTGCGAGATAATACAAGGCATGTGCCATTGTACAGTCAAGCAAGTTATGTGCCATGTTTCCACCCCTGCTCACATTCGCATGCCATCAGGCCGTACCGTACGCCTGCAGGTACTCACCCCAGGCGGCCTCGTCATCAGCAAGCGCCCGCGCCAGCTTGTCCTTGGCACCCTTGACCTTGTCATCTGCAGGCAGACACGCATAACGCATGCACAGCACAGCACATAAGAAAGGTGGTCACATGTGCAGATGAGCTGGCCAACAGCAGCATGCAGTGAAGGCGCAGTGAAGCTGCTGTGCTTGCACCTGCCGCCGCTGAAGAACAGCACCGCGCGCGTGACTGCACTCAGGCCCTCCATCACTGCGGCTTTGTGCTGCTAGCTGGCTTTCAGCAAATTGCACAGGACAGCGCCTGCCAGGAGCATCATGTTGCAGTGCATGTATGATCATACAGTCATGATCTGGCAGATTGTACAATGTGTCAGGCACATGTGTCAGGTTTACAGAGCAAGCCCTGAATCATGAGGGAAAGCAGGTGCAGCAGCAGGCAATGCTGCTGAAAACTATGAACTCTGGCGCCAATGTTGTTGCTATTAGAAATCCGCCGTGCTATGGCGTTGTGGCCTCACCTGCTCCTGCTGACGCCGCCTGCAGCTGGCCACAGGCGAGGGCCACCAGCAGCATGCAGACCAAGGTGCTCCTGGCAGCTGCCATCATTTGGCGGGTTGGGTGCGTTACACACCTGCAGTCAAGGCACCCGCATGGCGGCAGGTCAGACGCTGTTTGAGCAAACTGTGCTTTCAGTTCTGCATGACATACCCCAGCTCTACTCACCTGGCTCCTATGTTTTGGCCCCATAGCAGCAGAAATCCAGTACATGCCCAATTACAAATATAATTTCTCTCTTCATGAACACTTATTTGTATGACAAGGATACCAACACTATAGGCTGTGTAACTAACTAAATAACTATGACAGGTGACCTGTGGCTCCTGCAGCGGCGCAGGCCATGATGGGGCTGCATGGCATGCTGGCAGCAGCAGGAGCACAAGTTTTCAGGCACTGAGAAGGATGGCAAGCATTATCAAAGCACTCTGATTGTCGCTGTTGCTCTGTCAGCATCAACTGGCTGCAATCCCAGCTGCTGGCATGTGGCTACCCATAGGGTGACAGTTGCTTCACTGCTGGCAGGTACAGCTGTGTACAGACTGCAGCAGGCGCATGCTGCTCCATCTGCAACGCAGATACGGCTGCATGGTGACTTGCACGGGCTCGTAACTACGATTCACGGGGCGGTGCCGGTCTTGCTGCTCGGCAGATGTCTTGAAGACCGATGCAAGACCCTCGCCAGCGCCAGCCGAAAATGATACGTCGATATATTCAACGTCTTATTCTTACCTAACACCAACAACGCTTGAACGGGCTTGTGAATTGGATTTGAGCTACGAATTGTATATGATTGACCTACGTTGCTATGGATCTGATTAACGCTTAGCAGACATTACACATGGATGAAGGCTGACCATCTACAGTATATATGCTGTGGAGGTCGTGACAGGTAATTGTCGCGGCTCGCGGCATTGCAATGACCCGGGGCGTTGACTAGGGTAGGCTCAGCCCGGGTCGGTGCCCAGACTCCTGCTTACGACTGTTATAAACATTACCAGTGGCTCTTGCAGTGTTGACCCACCATGACACAATCACCTGCTGCGGTGCTGCAGTTCACACTTAACTTCATGCTTACTTTCCGGAATGGTGGCACCACATACCGCAGGATTGACTACCTTCCAGTAAAGTCACACCGTTTACTGACCATTTTGGTCAATTGGATCATGTGCGGGGTATGAAACACGCCTAGGTGGGGTAATCGGCAAGCATCGGATTCTAGCATCTGCGCTGCTTCAGTTCATCGTGGTTGGCACACACAAAATCATACTGCACTGTCGATCAATAGTATGACACGGCCGTGGAGCTGCAGGCTTCCGATACCACAACTCTGCACACTGTACTGTGGCAGTATACTACAGTACTAGTACTGTACTGATGGGTGCATCTGTCAAACAGCATTGCCTCCAGTGGAGGCAGGCAATCTTGCACACTATGACAGCACTGTTTTGTTCAGCTCATTTGCAAGCACTCCCGAACCGTCCTGGCTGCCGCGGAATTCAAAACCTTCACTGAAGCTTTGCACTGCCAGTAGTCGGACTACAACCCTTAGAGATTGGAGACCCAGAAAAGTCTCTCTCTAAAGAGGCTGTGCACTAGTTTGGGTGCCTCGCCGCAAAGCTCTCTAAAGAGCATCGGACTACGGTTTTGGCTATTTTTGAACACATTCAGTAGGGATCCAGCAAGTTGTTTGGGTGTTGCTGAAAAGTGCACAGATTATGTCCAAGGACAATCCAAGAGCATCTTGATCCTTGGCTGCGCTCGACTATTTCCTCGCCTGTCCGCCCCTCTCGACTGTTTCCACCATCAGTGCACGTTCGCAGTAGACGACACACACGGTAAAACAACCAGTCTCCGGTGCTGCAGCGAAACAACCCACCATTCTGGCCTTCCGCCTCCTACCATATTGCTCTGGCAACGAGGCAAGTTCATTCGGATGCGGATAGCATTCGGAGTTGCAATGGGAGTGCGTCAGGCTGGCTGCTTCAATGTTCGGACAGTGTGGAAGGTTTTATTTTAGGGGTGGAAAGCTATCGCCCTGGAAGCGAGTCACTTGCCCCTCTTTCAGCTCACATATCATGAGAACCCGATAGCAAGCCACAAGATGCAACCAAAGTAAAACTCCAGAGGCATCTTGCAGCCCCTACCTCCCATAAACCAACAAGTACATGCAGTGCAGCATGTGCGAAGTGCAGCACGAAAAGCAGCAGGGTGCTCAAAGCACAGGGCACAAAACGCACAGGGGAAGGCAGGCATGGTCCAAACAGCAAGCGGGATGCACAATGGTGCTGCTTACCATAGGTGTTTGGCATGATTGCACCAAGGCACCGCTGTACACACCAGACTGCAGCAAGCAGGGGCACGCGGGACCGACAGGAGACATTGCATGCGGCATGCAAACTAAGGTGCTACTGCTTCTGCAACCCTCATGGCTGGCAAGCATAGCAGCACGCATTGCGACACACAGAGCTGAAAAATCAAGCACAGTGACACACGACATGCAACATGGCCTTGCCAGAAAGTGGAAACCGGACAACTACGGACAGCACAGCATGTAAAGCAGGAAGGTCAACCAGAGCGGGGCGCCAGTACAATGCGCAGCTGTGCTGGATCAGAACGCAAAAACGGGTGATCTCCAGGCACCGCAACACGCCAATGAGCCGGCGCAGCCTCCATTGCCACAAAATCAGCAAGCAGCTCCCAAAACCGCAAAACCGCCTGCTGCTTCGCCTCCTGTAACACCTGCGCTATCAGTTGCTGTCGCTGTTGTTGTTGTTGCAGCTGCTGCTGCTGCCTACGCTACTCAACCAGCTGGTTATGCTGTTGCTGCGCAGCAGTGAGAGCTGCAGGCTGAAACACATCTGTAATAGGTACCTGCCATTGCGGCGGCGGCGCAGACGGCCGCGGCGCAGCAGGCGCGGGCGGCGGAATGTGCAGCGCGGTAGCCGCCGTCTGCCAACATCCACGGCATTCAGAGCAGCTAAACAAATAACCCCCCAAACACCCTGGTGGAGTCGCTTAGGGCCGGGAGGCCGCTGCATCAACCAGACATGCCGCATAGCAAGCGGCGGGCGGCCTGCAGCCCGCGTACACCATGTTGCAGGCAGCGCAGACAGCAGGCTGTCAATCACCGCTACCGCAACTGGGCACTCCCAAAAATGGTGCACCAGACCAGGGCACGCAGCGCCACACATGCAGGTATCATGCTGCTGGTGCATGCGCTGCGACGTAGGCAAGCCATCCATGACCAGCCGCCAATACGTCTCCTTGTACGCATTATCCCAGTGTTGTTTGTCGTTTGCCCCAGCAGCCATGCAATGCACTAGCCTCTAATGCACTTGGAATGCAATGATCTGCTCATCCCTAATGGTGCAATGCTTGATGTCCGGCGGGACGTTAAACACGTGGCGCAGTGGTGATGACGGACGAACAGTGGCCAAAAGGTTGCAGGTTCGATTCTGAGCCTAAGCAGTATGTCCCTGGACTCAGGGATACAGTCGGCGAAAGCCGAAGGAAGGATGCTGCTAAGGTCCTCGCGACTCTCCGCAGGACTCCGTCGATTGTTGGCTATATACACACCGGCCCTGCTAGGTATGCAGTCCACCGTATGGGGTGATTCCCACATGCTGCCTAGGAAGGGGTGTAAGGGTCTGGGTGGTCTACCTTGCACCGAAAATAGAGAGAATAATCAGTCTGCTTTCCGCCTCCCCAGTGGGTGAGGCGCGGTTGCCGATGCCGAAAGGTATGGCTTACAAGGATTGATTATTATTATTATGGTGCAATGCTTGCCTGCCCTAGCTGATAGCGTGAGACTGTTGCAGCAGCAGCAGCAGCAGACTCCAGGCACTGCTATTCCTGGCACGCACACATGCGCAATGTTCGACACGCTCATGGAATGCAAGATTCACTCAACTGTGCAACATGCCAGCTTGTCATCAAGGCATCAGACGTGTCTGCAGTGCCTGGGCTGCTTAGCAACTCTGTGACAGCTATGCTTTGCAATCAGCTACATGATAGATTACAAGCGGCGCAGCTTCGCTGCAGCAGCGACCCATCAACCAGTGTTCTCACCACACCACCTGCTGCTGCTGTACTGCTGCAACCCAGCCTGCACAACAGCTGCTCCACCACCAACCGGTGTAATTTGCTACTGCTGGCTATCATTGCAGTGCTATGGAAAACCGAGAGGGGACTGTAGGGGAGCCTATTGACCCCAACACAAGCTGCACAGCATGCGGCAGTCAGGACAGCCCTGAAACCATGCTGATATGTGACGGATGCTTCCAAGGACTTCACATGGCATTCTTGGGGATTGCCTGCATCCCTGACGATGACTGGGAGTGCAGCAGCTGCACGGCACTCAACCAGCTTGTTGCAGGCAGCAACATTGTCCTCGAATGCCCTCAAGCGCTGTACTAGGATGGCCCAGACCCTCACTTGACCCAGGGCCTCTTCAACACCACCATCCGCAGCATTGAGGCCGCCGAGCGCGATAGCTCCGGCCTTCAGCAGCGTGCACATCTGAATGTCAGCAATGCCCCCCTGCCTGACTCGCTGAAGTTCTACAGCAAGCGCACGCACAAACCACTGCAAAGGGTGCCAGTGGAGTCGCAGCAGCTGTGTAACCTGCTGTGCGCACAGCCCGACTTCCAAGCCTGGTTTAGAAAGATGCAGGGAAACCCCACTCCTGGCCCTAGCAGGGTTTGAACTCTCGCCAAAGGGTCGCAGGCTGGTGCCCATGAACCACTGCGCTACTTAGGCCGGGTTCCTTAGCTACACTCAGCAAACAGTCTGCTATCATGACAGATGCTTGCCGCTACAACGCTCGCACGTTGTATGGGGAGATGCACCCCTAGCTTGTTCGAACCTTGGGCCGTGCAATTTCACGTGTGGCATGTATACCCGGGGTGTAAAGTTCACTGGTTTAGAAAGAAGCAGGGAAAACCCACTCCTGGCCCTAGCAGGGTTTCAACTCCCGCCAAAGGGTCGCAGGCTGGTGCCCATGAACCACTGCGCTACTTAGGCCGGGTTCCTTAGCCACACTCAGCAAACAGTCTGTTATCATGACAGATGCTTGCCACTACAACGCTCACACGTTGTATGGGGAGATGCACCCCTAGCTTGTTCGAACCTTGGGTTGTGCAATTTACAGCTGTTTCCTATCGGCTCCTGAGGGATTCAGCATCGGGGTTCAGCAGTGGCCTAAGTCCTGCTCAGATCCTTTGCACTCAGAGTGCATCCCTTGTATTGCATCCATAGGACAGGTACGTTGCATAGTCTTCCGTCGGTTTCTTCAGTGAAGAGCGGCAATTTTCTGCGAAGTGTCATAACTTTTGCGTCCGCAGGCCAATTGACAAACCGAAACTTCAGCCGTGTAGCTTACAACATGTACTATCATTTTAAAATGCGTAAATCGTTAAGATAACGTGTTATAGACATTTGATGGCCCTCCAAAGACGTGGGTGACTGAGTGACATGTGCACACGGCATGACACGGCATGACCAGCGCGCATTTCATGCACTGCTAGGCTTTTACTTGGTTTACTTTGCTTAAAACAAGTTTATAAAGTTCTTTAATCAATTATATTCATCATTATAGCCGCATACGCGGGTGTTGTTCGACTAAAACGTCGGACTTGCATACGACTGCACTTGGCTCTTGCTCACTGGACGTCTTCTTGTATGTATGCATGATATTGAATTACATTATTGAATAAATTTCCTGTTTAGTTTATTTGACTATAGGAGATGGTCCAAACGGTGGATACGTTACCTGCAGATGCCCAGCTGCCTGCTGGACAGTTGGTGTTGTCCCGTTGCAACTGGTGGAAGCTTCCACCTTAAGGTTTGAGTGGCTGACACTTAAGCGAAGGCAGTTTGGCTTCTGGCGTTGAATTTAACACCCACTGCACAGCTTATGCACCTCAACACGTGCAAAGGTGAGTAGATGCTGGATCTGCCATTCGTGTGGATAATTTTTTCTGTGCTTGCTCTGCATGCCACCAGCCTGTGGCAGTGATGCTGCCCGGCTGCTAGGCAAGGAGGAGATGCGATCAATGGCATTGCATGATTGGTATACTTTGCTGACATGCCGTGCTCCTACCAGCCAGCACATTCCTGGCATTTGCACATGTGCCGCCTGTGCGTCGGTTTCAGCTACATCAGCCTTCTGAGCCTTCAAAGCAAGTTTCAGCCTGCCATGCCACCAACACTGCTTAGGCTACATTCGATTTGAATGAAATTAGATCGCACAAATATTAGTGTGTGTGTCGCTTACTTTAGCCTTGTATACGTGATTCGGTGTACACTCTTTGACTTAGAAAGTCAGTACAGTAGCTTGTCATGACCCACAAACCTGTGGCTCTCAATCTGCTCTACCTCATACTCCATTTCACCATCGATCATGGTTGGTGGCAGAGAAGCCACAGTGGAGGTCCCAGGAGAAACTGGTTTGAGCAACGAGATATGGAACACATTGTGTACCTTGAGATTACTTGGCAGCTCTAGCCGAAAGGCGACTGGATTAATCTGCTCCAGCACTTTGAAAGGACCGATCCACCTAGGCAGTAGCTTAGGTGATCCTTTGAACTTCAGCTTGATGTTCGCAGTGCTCAGGAAAACTGAGTCACCTACTGCAATGTTCATTTCACGCCGCCGCCTGTTAGCAGCAACTGCCTGCCGCTGCTGAGCAGCATGCAGCGCAGCTTTAGCGCTTTTGACAGCAGTCAAAATGGATTCTGCGTGATCAGCAGCAGAAACACAGTCTGGAACATCAAGGCGTCTTTCCCCCCTCAAGAGCTTGTCTGGGGGTAGATGTGGGCGCCTGCCGTAGTTCAGTACGAAAGGTACTGCTTGCACAGATTCCTGCCAGAAATCATTGATTGCAAACTCAACTAACGGCAGCAGGTTCATCCAATTGGACTGCGAAGGGTCAACATAATGACGCAGCATGTCCTCCATGATGCGATTCACTCGCTCTGTATTGCCATCACTCTGCGGGTGATAGGCAGTACTCATGGAAGCGGAGACACCAAGGGTGCCACGCAGGCACTGCCAGAACTTGCTAGTCCAGATAGAACCTCTATCAGACACCAGTTCATCAGGCAGGCCATGATGCTTGGCAACAGCATCGAGGAAGATATCCGCGAACTGTTCAGCAGTGATATCCTTGCGGCAAGGCGCAAGGTGCACCATCTTAGACAGCCTGTCCACAAAGACAGCGATGGAGTCATGATTACTCTCTTCCATTTTTAGCGGACTGTACCGGAACATAGGCCGTAAGATCGGCTTGTCACCCTCGAAAGGAATGACCTCTATGTCTAGCTCGATTTGAGATCCTCCGAATGGCGGTTCTTCCATAAACACCTCTGGGAAAGAGGAACCGATGTTTTGAACTTGCTCTGGAGCAAGCAAATTAGCGTGTGTGGGTAAACCGTCAGCAGCAGCAGCAGGCACTGCTGTGGTAGCTGCAGCAGTTCCATTAACTGCGCCAACAGTTACAGGTGCATCTGGTTGCAAGTTGAGGACTTAGGCGAATTCTGCAAGGCACAAAAAGCGCAGGGCATGGAATCGAAGAGGGTACCACCTATCTATAGGGAGCTCTCTGCAAGGGCCGGCCCGGAAAAAGTGCGCGATTGGGGCACTTTCACGCCCGATCCGCAAACGCATTGGTAATGTAATTACATTTAAAGTGCACTGCCCATATCGGATCGTGCATCGGCCACAAATGTCGCAGCCCAAGTCCGCTATCTACTGGGGCACTTTCTCGGGCTTCATTGCAAGCCTTAAATGCCACCGCATTGGCAGTCTAAATACATTACAAATGCGTTGAGCATGTTGGAGCCTGTATCGGATGTCTTGTCTGTGAGGGGCTGTAAAGTAACACTAAGGCGGCTGCGCCCATATCGCCCAGTCAAAATTGTACATCACAAGGAGCCTCATTAACTGTGTTTTGAATACAATATCTCGATTGTACTTGCTGTTCTTCGTCAGTGCAATGTTCGTTTGCACAATTCGGGCATGCCCAAACAAACACATTTCCTCGTCGCACGATATTTCAAACGAGAATCAAACAACAGAGTAAGCTGCAACTTTTGTGACTATGGCCTGTCTTCAAGGCTACAGCACTGTGCTAGGCACGTCTTCGACAAGTGCAACAAAGCTACTGCAGGCAATCCAAAAGCCACGTTAGCTGCACATTATGTGATTATGGCCTGTATTCCAAGCTAGATCGTTGCGCTAGACACGTGTTCGACAAGTGCAGCAACGCTACTGCGACACACGGGCAGGAAGTTTTAGATGTTGCGTGAAACACCCGACTTAGATGTGCTGGACCCAGCACGGATCGCACAGTTCCATGCGCAACAGACACAGCAGCTGCAGCGCCAGCAGGCTTGGAGCGAGCATCCACAGCAGCAGCAGCTGTCTGGACAGGTACAACCACCAGACCTGCGGGACCTTGAAGATGACTTGCAGGAGGCATTTGCAGCTGCAGCCGCAGCAGAGCGGCCCGCAAAACGTGCTTGCAGGCAGTCTGAGCGCTTGCAGCAGCAGCAGCAGCAGCAGCAGCAACAACAGCAGCTCCAGCAGCGGGAACAACCTGAGCCTGGCACACGGCAGCGTCGAAGCAACACTATGCAGCATGCAGGTGCAAGCAGCAGCACACAACAACGCAACAATAGCCAACAACGACAACAACAACACACGCAACAACGACGCACGCACACACTGAACTTGCTGACGCACTAGTTGGTGAACCTTGTCATTTTGAGTCAATTATTTGTGTGTGATCATGTGTCAGAAGGGCATTTTAATGTACTGTGTGTGGCGAGAGAATGTCACACCCTGTGAGGCCACTGTATGTCATTTCCAGGTCCTGCCAACCACATCGTGTTACAATGTCAGTAACATTGATGTCCAGGACTGTGCAAACGGGATAACATATGGTGTTATGGTGGGTTTTAGGTTGGTTTTCACCCCCACACCTGGCCGTGTTATGGCTCCAACCATAGTCAGTTCGGTGAGACCAATAGTGTCTGGGATTGTCGGTGTTTTTCAACACCCGTTTAGAAAGCCATACCCCAGCTCTACTCACCTGGCTCCTATGTTTTGGCCCCACAGCAGCAGAAATCCAGTACATGCCCAATTACAAATATAATTTCTCTTTTCATGAACACTAATTTGTATGACAAGGATACAAACACTATAGGCTGTGTAACTAACTAACTAACTAACAATGCCCATGGATGCCCTGGTAACAAGCTGAGCAGGAGAAGCGGAACTGGCAGTGCACGGACAAAATTGGTTCCCTTGTCAGGCAACCTACAACTTGTGCACCAGGTTTCAGTACGAAGGCAACTCAATGCTGCTGCTACTGCTGTTGCGCTGCTGCTACTGCTGTCATTTTGCTGCTGCTGCTGCTGTTGTGTGCATGCACAGGTTGTCACTGACAACGCGCAGGCCTGCCGTGCAGCTGGTGCCCTTATTGAAGCACAGTACCCTCACATCACGTGGTCGCCCTGTGTGGCACACGTGTGCGACCTGGCGCTGGAGGGCATCTTTGCCCTGTCCTACTTCAAGGAGGTGCACAGCAACACCAAGGGCTTTGTGGGCTTCATCAACAACCACCACCACACCCTGGCAGCATGGCGGCAGCACCAGGCAAATGCAGAGGGCAGTGTGCTGCAGCTCATCAAGCCTGGTGAGACCAGGTTTGCGTCAGCACTGCTGATGATCGAGCGCACCATCAAGGTCAAGGCCAAGCTGCAGCAGTTTGTGGTGTCCGACAACTGGAACAACGCCATCGCCACCATGAAGGCCGCTGACAAGGTGCGGCAGTGTTGGAAATCTTGCAGAGCTGTTAACTGCACATTGCCTGCCCCCTTCTCACAGGATATAGGGTGACGCTGATGAACCCTGGTGCATGGCAGCCGTGATGCTGCTGACTTGGCCTTATGCTGCCGCACATTGTTGCATACCGCATGCAGCACACCTGCACATGGCTGCACAAGTGCCCTTGTGAGAAGTGTTGACCCCACACCTGACAGCATTTGTGGTGCAACAATGCTCATGTGCCACTGCCTTTGCATTCCAGGACACCGCTAACACCTACAAGGACATCATCCTGAGCGCTGCGCACTGGACAGCAGCTGAGCAGGCGTTTACTGTGTGCGAGCCTATCCTGCGGCTGCTGCGCTTTGCTGATGGAGATGTGCCAAGCAGCGGCAAGATCCACTACTACGCCTACAAGGTGCAGCAGCGGCTGCAGGAGGTGCAGCTGGATGATGAGGTCATGGATGAGGTGCAGGACATTTGGACGCAGCGGTGGGAGTACATGAGCAGCCCGCTGCATGGTGCAGCCTACTGCCTCGACCCTGAGTTCCTGACAGATGAGGGGATGGACCTGGGCAACAACAGGGATGCATGTGTGTCTGACCTGCTGAAGATGATCAACAAGCTGGTGGCAGTGTCTGATAGGCAGGCTGTGCGGTTGTCATATGCTGCCTTTCGCAGCAAGGAGGGGCTGTTTGGCGAAGCAGAGGCGCATGCTGATGCTGCTGCGATGCCAGCGCACCAGTGGTGGAGCATATATGGTGCAGACCACCCCCAGCTGCAGAAGCTGGCCATCACCCTGTTGTCTCAGGTGTCAAGTGCATGCTCATGTGAGCGCAATTGGTCCTCATCATCATCATCATCATGTTACCCATTAAGCCATAGCATCAACGCCATCGGCCCCGCAATTGGTCCTCATATGATTTCATTCACAACAGGCGGCGCAACAGGCTCACACCTGCACGTGCGCGTGACCTAGTGTTTGTGTTCACTAATGGCAGGCTTGTGCGGAAGATGGCTGTCGGGGAGGAGGGGTTCATTGGGTGGGATGAGGAAGAGGAGATGGAGGGGAGTGGCAGCGAGGGTGAGGGAGAGGAGGGGGAGGAGGGAGAGGAGGGGGGTGAAGGTGAGGGTGAGGCCGAGGGGGTGAGGGTGAGGGAGAGGAGGGAGAGGAGGGGGGCAGCTGTGAGGTTGAGGGGTGAGTGCAACGTGTAGCTGTGTAACCACAAGCACCAGCCTGGCTTTTAGGGGAGTTCCCACAGTACAGCGTACTTTGCACCGTACTACAGCGTACTCTGTCTCAGCCGCCACGTACTCTAGCGTACTACGCACTACGTACTACGCACTACGTACTACGTACTACGTACTACGTACTACGTACTGATGAACCCTGACGCAGTTGAATCTTGTTGGCTTTCATTTATTATCAATGCACATAATGCTGCTGTGCCAATGCTGTTGGGTGAATTTGTACTAGCCAGGTGACGTGGTGCCTGTCAGTGCCTTGATCATTGCGTGCCCAGTGGCAGACAGGTAAGCCTCGTGCTTGAAGGTGACATGTGGTGTGTCAGCAGTACTGCTGTCACTTGCATCTGTGTCATCGTTTCGTGTTAGGCTGGCAATGTGTTAGCTTTCGATGAAGCCGACATTAGAATCGTATATCTACGTCCGTTTTTGTATACATGACAGCAGCTCTTAGGAACATGATGATGATGAGCAGCTCTTAGGAAAATCCATGATGGCTTGTCTGTCATGCAGCCAGGAGTCACCTATGATCATGTCAAACGTGCCTGGCATGTCAATGGCATAGAAAACCAGCGTATCTGACAGTGATGACATACGTACTGTCAGTTTACAACAGCTGGATGCATCGGCTGCACTCTGTAACACCCCTACCACTGAGATTGCCGTTGCAGCGGTAGACAGTTTGATGCCATTGAGGGAACAGTAACGCTTGGAGATGTAGTTGCCACCACTAGCACCACTGTCAAACAAGGCCTTGGCTGGAATACCTGCTGCATGCACAATTGCCTGCATCGTGTGTCGCTTAAGAATAGCAGAGTCACATTGGACAGCAGCAGGACTGAGTGCCTGTTTTCAGCAGTTGCCATGCGTACCTTGGCTTTTTGAGCAGTGCTGTGTTGCAGAGCAACAGTGGCACTGACATTTCCATTATGATGTTCAGCGTTTCTCTAGCTGCATTTCGCAGTGATAACTGTTCAGATTTTTTGTTGTCAGCAGTCAGTTTCTGGCATGTGCAGTTAACAAGCACACCTTTGCTTTGCTCATGTGATGCTTGTTGGGGGGTTGATGTTGCCATGCCAGTCGGCGTCATCATCATCATCATCATCATCATCATCATCATCATCATCATCATCATCATCATCATCATCATCATCATCATCATCATCATCATCATCATCATCACCATCACCATCACCATCACCATCACCATCACCATCACCATCACCATCACCATCACCATCACCATCACCATCACCATGACCATGACCATGACCATGACCATGACCATGACCATGACCATGACCATGACCATGACCATGACCATGACCATGACCATGTCCATGACCATGACCATGACCATCACCATCACCATCACCATCATCATCACCATCACCATCATCACCATCATTGCAAGTATGGTGTGGATGTTGAGGCGGCGGCTGATCGAGCTAATGCGTGCAAGAATCACATCAACCGTCAGGTCAGGAAGCTGCATGCAGACACAATTGTTTGTGAATCACTGCAGCACTCTGCTTTGAGCCGTTACATCACGCATGTGCACCCTACACATGCTGATGCCATACGTTTTAAAAGGGCTAGGCCCTTTTTGTGTTCTGGTGCGCCAACGCGTGGTATTGAGTTGCTGATGCGTGTTCGAATGGGCTGTCTTTGTGTGCATGAGCGTACCAGTCGTTATGGTGGCAGCAGAGCTGATTCTAACACAGAATGTCCTGCTTGTGGTCAGGGTGTTGAGTCTTTGTCACATCTGATGTTTGATTGTCCCGCTACTTCTGCTCAGAGGGATACTATGCTTGATGAAATTCGGTCTGTTTTGCGTGATGTTGCTGGCGGCGCTGAAAAATTGCGCAATGTGTTGTCGTTGACTGATGCATCCACTAAGTTGTTGCGTTTTGTTTCTGATGATATTTGGGGTAGTAGGGGTGTGTGCCGAGTGATATCTAGGAGCATTGCTGAGTATCTTGTCCAAGCTTGGGATGTGCGTAATATTTGCAAACACAATGGAGCAGTGCTCCCTCTTTCTTCCGCTCCTGAGGGGCGCGGGGCCGATGGCGTTGATGCTATGGCTTAATGGGTAACATGATGATGATGATGATCACCATCATCATCATCACCATCATCATCATCATCACCATCATCATCAAGGCACAGGGTGCCATTCAGCAGGATTTGCTACTATTGTCAGTTAGTGGCTGTTATAACAGCTTTCAAACATAGCAGTACTTGTTCTAAGGCAGCAGCTCAGCCTGTCTGCAGCCTGTGTCTTGCATGCCTTAGCGCTGGTCTGTCAAGCGCTAACATGTTACGTCAAGGCAACATGGGCACAGCACGAAGCATCAACAACCTGCTGCCGGGGGTGCAGGCCAGCAGCACGGTCGCAGGCACAGCCAGCGCAGCAGCAGGGCATCCCAGCAGCGCCGCCACCGCCCCAGCAGGGCACCTGTGCAGCCGGGTAACAGTGGATTGCTCTGTGGCGTGCTTAATGTAAATAACATGCCAAAGTCTGGGTTGAAGTTGGCTGAAATTCACCACCTGCTTAAGGAACCCCGCTGTGACATCATGGGCTTCGTGGAGACCAAGGAGGCGCAGGGAAAGCAGCTGCCTGCAGATCACATCCCCGGATACACATACATTAGTAAGCCCAGGGTTGTGCGGGCAGGGGAGCGTGCTTCTGGGGGTGTTGCAGTTGCTGTGCATGCCTCTGTTGCAAACGCGGTGAAAGGGTATGACTTTACTGACCAGCAATACGACGAAGCGCTGTGGCTTGTGATGCCAGGGCAAGGGGGTGCACGCAAGCTCTTCATTGGGGTGGTTTACATGCCCGATATGGGCAAGTCTGCATCAGTGAGGAGTGCTGCTTACTCAGCGCTGCAGGAGGACCTGGAGTACCTGTCTAGCAGGGGATCTGTGTTGGTGATGGGTGACTTTAATGCACGGGTTGGACGTGCATCTGGCCCAGCAGAGCGTATTGGTATGCATGGCGAGAGCACCGTCAACGACAACGGCCGCCTGCTCCTCTCATTGCTCAACACTGTCAACCTCTACTCACTTAATGCCCGCACAGCCCCCACCTCACCTCACCAGCACATCACTTGTGACAGGTCGCACGGCGGCACCAGGCGAGGCTCTTTGATTGACTACATCCTTGCCTCTGCTGACATTGCCATGCCCTGCCAAGCTGCTGCCAGGCCAACAGCCACAGTTGGCCGCATACTGTGGGTGCTACTGACCACCTGCCTGTGTCTGCCCGCATTGTCAGGCCTGTGGTACGCCGCCCTGCAAAACAGGTTGTGCTGCGCCTCAACGCACAGCCCATGGATTTCAGGCTGCAGAATGGGGAGCAGTCAGCGGAACTTGAGGCATATCAGGATGCTCTGTCGCAGCTTGGTGCAGCCTACACAGCCACGGTCACCACTTTGCAGCAGCAGGCTTCTGCAGGCTCAACTACAGCAACTAGTGCAGTGCAGCAAGCGCACGAGCAGATGCTAGCAGCACTTTGTCATGCTGTCAACGCCAGTTTTGGCTACAAGAGGGTTTGGGTTTGCAAGTCCTTCCCATGGTGGACTCAGGAGCTCACAGATGCTGTGGAGGACAGGAAGCAGGCTTACCTGCGCTACAAGAACTCAGGGCTTGTAGCAGATTGGGCTACTTACAAACAGCAGCAGAAGGCTACTACACAGCTGGTCAAAGCAGCAGAGAAGCAGTACAAAGAGCAGTGCCAGCATGCCATTACTTCTGCATACACAAATCGCATGAATGATGACAGCCCGCTTGGAGAGAAAGACATGTGGCAGCTTGTGCGTCGTCTGTGCCCTAAGCATGTCAGCGAGGCAGTTTACAGCGTCATGCAGCATCCATCTGGGCATGTGGCATCTACCCCAGCTGAGAAAGCTGATGCTTTCGAGTGTCATTATGAGCGCGTTGGCAGCCATGCAGCATTTGCTTCCTCCAACCCCCAGTTTGACGCTGCACACATGTCTTGTGTTGCAGCCAATGTGCAACAGTATTTGCAAGACTCTGCTAACTCCCCTGCCACCCCGCTGGACCTGCCCATCACTGCCGCCGAAGTTTCCGACTGCCTGCAGAGGCTGCGCACTGGCAAGGCCGGCAACCCGGCTGAGGAGGGCATTGTCAATGAGCTACTCAAGTATGGAGGCAGCACGGCCGCAGATATGTTACTGCAGTACTGCAATCTGATGTGGCAGCTTGAGCAGGTGCACCAGGTGCCAGGTACAGTTGTGAACATGCCCAAGAAGGGTGACCTGACAGACCCCACCAACTACCGTGGTATCACCCTGCTTAGCGTGCTTTACAAATTTTACACCAGCGTTCTCAACCAGCGCCTCATCAAGTTTGCAGAAGGCAAGTCAGTGGCGGAGGGCACGACACAGCAACGGCAGCAGCAGCAGCAGCAGCAACAGCAGGCGCAACAGCAGCAGCAGCAGGCACGTCAGCAGCAGCAGCAACAGCAGCAGCAGCAGGCACGTCAGCAGCTACAGCAGCAGGAACGCCGTTGCTGCACGAGAGCCAGAACGGCTTTCGTCCCAAGCGCAGCTGTGCTGACCACCAGAGTGTGCTCAGTGAGGTGTTGGGTGGGAGGAAAGCTGAGGGGAAGGATTCTTATGTGCTGTTTGTTGACACCTATAAGGCTTTCCCAACAGTGTGGCTTGATGGGCTCTTTCAAAAGCTGTGGGACAAGGGTGTGCGTGGAAAGATGTTCCGTGTACTCTACAACTTGTATCAGGGTGCACGCCGTGTGGTGTCTCACGAAGGTCATGTCACTGAGAGCTTCACATGTGACCTTGGTTTGCATGAGGGCGATGTTATTTCCCCCACACTGTACCTGTACTTCATTGATGATCTGCTGCATGAGGTGCATGCAAAGCACCCTGGCATCACCCTTATGGGCCCTTGTGACGAACCTGCTGGTCAGGTTGTGGCAGCCATGCAGGCTGATGACTTTGTTGCTGTGTGCGGATCTCTGGCTGAGGTTCAGGCTGTGGCTGCAACAGTTTATGAATACAGTTGTAAGTGGCGGTTCAAGCTGAATAGCTTGAAGTCTGCTGTCATGCATGTCTCACCAGCTAGACAGCCCAGCCAGTTGGCTGACTCTGGCATCATTTGGAATGGTGTGCCTGTGCCTGTTGTATCAGAGTACTGCTACCTTGGCCTGTGGTTCAACAATGCCTGCAACTGGAATACGCACTTTGAGAAGATGTTGGCAAAAGTGCATCGTGTGAAGGGTGGGCTCATGCCAGTCTGGAAGAGCCGGCTCATCAGCGTGGAAGTAAAGCGTATCATTCTGCTTACATGCGTTCGCCCGATTGTTGAATATGGCAGCGAGGTCTGGTTTCCGTCAACTGCAAGGCAACTGCAACAGATTGACAAAGTGCAGACTGACATCATCAAGTGCTCAATGCGTTGTGGCAAGGAGCGCCCTTGCACTTCACTTGTTCTGGCTGAATGGGGTGTGAAGCCATTGCACATGTGGCTTCATCAGAGGGCGATGGAGTATTACTTTAGGGTCCAGCGTATGCAGAATTCGCGTTTGCCACGTCAGGTTTTCTCAGCTGAGTGGAAGCGCCCTAGTGGTGCTGTTGCGGTGACACCTTGGCATAAGTATGTGCAGAGTTTGCTTTGCAAGTATGGTGTGGATGTTGAGGCGGCGGCTGATCGAGCTAATGCGTGCAAGAATCACATCAACCGTCAGGTCAGGAAGCTGCATGCAGACACAATTGTTTGTGAATCACTGCAGCACTCTACTTTGAGCCGTTACATCACGCATGTGCACCCTACACATGCTGATGCCATGCGTTTTAAAAGGGCTAGGCCCTTTTTGTGTTCTGGTGCGCCAACGCGTGGTATTGAGTTGCTGATGCGTGTTCGAATGGGCTGTCTTTGCGTGCATGAGCGTACCAGTCGTTATGGTGGCAGCAGAGCTGATTCTAACACAGCATGTCCTGCTTGTGGTCAGGGTGTTGAGTCTTTGTCACATCTGATGTTTGATTGTCCCGCTACTTCTGCTCAGAGGGATACTATGCTTGATGAAATTCGGTCTGTTTTGCGTGATGTTGCTGGCGGCGCTGAAAAATTGCGCAATGTGTTGTCGTTGACTGATGCATCCACCAAGTTGTTGCGTTTTGTTTCTGATGATATTTGGGGTAGTAGGGGGGTGTGCCGAGTGATATCTAGGAGCATTGCTGAGTATCTTGTCCAAGCTTGGGATGTGCGTAATATTTGCAAACACAATGGAGCAGTGCTCCCTCTTTCTTCCGCTCCTGAGGGGCGCGGGGCCGATGGCGTTGATGCTATGGCTTAATGGGTAACATGATGATGATGATGATGATGATGTAATGTATGAAAAAACTAGTTTCTATTGGTGCAATTTACTGCAGGGGTCATGTGGCACTCTTGTGGACCCCTCTCCATGGCGATGCCTGGCGCTGCTGCTGCTGGCTGAGGCGGGCAGCACTTCTACAATACATGCACAGAGGTTTGTGAGACGAGGTTATGCTGAATCTTTTGGGCTAGTGCGCTTGCATTTGTGATCAGCCGCAGTGTAGCGACCAGTGCCAACAGTGGCCTGCACTTCAACATTGATCCTACGACTACCATTTCACGGCACCCACATCGTCGTCGATGGTGTACATATCGTGTCCCACGTTCAAAAGATTTGAATTTGTTTCAGCTGAAGTCTGGGAGCATTACAGCATCGTCTTTGAGGGCTGCCTTCGAACAAACCCTACCACTGTACAGTGCAGCAAGTACAGCAGTGCGTGGCAAGGCAGCAGGCGCAGAAGAGCCACTGGCTCTGCGACAAGGCAGACTGAGAGCTGTGCGACAGCATTGGGTTGGGTGTTTTTCCTTCCTGGCCACTGATTAGCAAGCAGCTGCTGCTGCAGAGCAGGACTCCTGCAGGAGCAGCTGCTCCAGGAGTCGCAGTGCAGTTGGGGTGCAGCTGCGCCACAGGGTGCTGTGTGCCCGGGTAGCACATTACTACAGTATCGAAAGCAGCAAGGCGCCTGATGTATTACAGGATGATGTGCATGCTGGATTCCAGTAGTAGGCCGACACCCAGCTCTGTTGCATAATCACAGGGGGAGCCCAGCCGCCGATGGACCGTCTGACGGTCAGCAAACAGGCACGCGCATGCAGCACAGCGGATCGTCGGCTGGTGAAACAGATTTGATAGCAAATTCTGCACCGCTGGACGCCGTGTGCTGCCACTACCGTTGGATGAAAACCCACCGCCTATTTTTGATTTACTTTTTTTCCTGCGGGCTTATTGTGGCAGGCATGAGCTTACACTAGGCCAAACTGGGTTTGATTGGTTAGGGGGGGGTAACCCGGCATCACCAGCCTATGACTTCCCGCTCCTGGTGAAGGGCTTGACCCAGCCTGGGGCTCAGGGTTAGGGGGCGGTGAAGGCTTTAACCACCAGCTGATCACCCGTGATGTAAGAAATCGACGAGTCTGCCACCAGGATCGCGGAAAATACTATTCTTTCGGTTAGTTAGTCACAGTATGAAGCGTGTACGCTGATTGGTGGTACCTTGCACAAGTGACAATGACAGCCCCACTCAAATTCGCCACAACAGCTGCTGTGCTGCGCTGCAATTAAAACATCCGAGAGTTGCGTGCGTTCATCTGTGTTGGCTAGAAGACATGGTTGCGGAGTATGGAGAAATCCGTTCGAGGCAGTTGAACGCCTCTGGTTCGCACAAGCACCGCTCCCAAAGCCGCATCCTTGCAAGACCTTTACTTTATCGTGATTTACGACGTATGGCGTGTGCTGGCTGATGGCAGCGTCTGGAGGCCAAGATCACAAGCCTACTTGTGGCAGAGCAGCAGCAGCTGGTGGTGGTCAGCGAGGAGATGCCAAGTTCAGAGCAACATCGTGTCTGACAGCAGACAACGTTTGAACTGGTGGGCGGGGCATGTCGGCTGTGTTCAGCAGCTACCAGCAGCACCTTGTTCTGCTTTACAGACAGTGCTTGAGCAGCGCTTGCTAGGCAACGGCACTCTGCTGGAGAACTGCTGAAGTGCATGAATATTGTAACATACAGATGGTGCCTGTGTAGGTGCTGCTACGATGGGCAGTTAAGGAGGTCAACTGGTGGCACCTTCCTGCCGCTGAGATGATGCACCGAGGTGTGTATGCAGTTGGTGGCCGCATCCAGCGATTCAGACACAAAGCTTGCAGCTATAGCAGCACCAGAAGCAGTGTTTCACAGATCTCACTCGCATAGTGATCATGGCTGCTAACAAACAGCCGAGCAACGGTAGTGGCAGCAGCAGCAGTGAAGTGCAGGATCGTGCGCAGTTGCCCAGATGTACAAGATGCTGTTGACGACCCACAGACCTGCGACATTACTGCCGCACTAGCACTGCTGTAAGCATGCGTGTGCGATGAAATGTGAGGTCTGCAGGTCCGCACTGTCAGGGTGTCAGGCGGCAGCCAAGTTGATGACAAATGAGGTAGCAGCACGTGCTAGCAGCATATATGTAGGTGCGCTGTCCTTTCCTGTGCTTGTGCGAACTGCCGCTCAACTTGCAACGTCCGCTGCCTGCGCTTTGCTTGCAGCACAGCAGACCTCCTCGCTGTGTGTGTGCCCTGCTGCCCCGGCTGAGCTGCCGTGGATCTACTGAACTGCAGCAACAAATCTTCACCGCACAGCGCAGCTACTCAATAAAACCCCACTAGCGACATGCTTCGGATGTTGCAGCAGGTGAGTTGATGCTGCTTACCGCATTGCACCTTGTCGCCAGCAGAGTGTTGCAGCAGAACTCTGGTGCTCTAGCTTACCTTCAGTACAGTAGTGCCTGGTAGTGCTCGCAGAAGTCTGCAATAACAGCATTCGCTGCACACGTTTGACTGTCCATCAACCTGGATTCCAGCTCTAGCCCTAGTGTCATGCATGAATCACAACATGTTGGCTGCCGTGCGCAGTGCTGTATGCCTGCTGGCTGTACATGCAGCATGTTGTGCATGCGTGGCACGAGGATTGTGCATGCTGACATGCAGCTTCGATGTGCTGCTGCTTGCAGGTAGCTCGCTTTACTCAGTAGCTGGCTGCACTGTGTACCATCACAGGACTTGGACGCAGTCTAGGGAAGGCTCGGCAATTGCAGCAGATGGGCAGTAGCGAAGCAGTTGGCTGAGCTGCATGTTGGTCATGAGCAGCTGTTGCAGCTGTTGGTGTTGTGCTGGTGGATGGTTCTACATTAACATATCGATGGTCGACAGCACAAGAAGCAGATGGGGCAGCAAGGAGTACCCAGAGGTTTAACATGGTGTACTGTTGGCTTTGTGATGGTCTTGGTATGAGTGGCTTCAGCCATATACCTTGTGCATGCATGGTATTGTGTTTTGCTCAGAAGTGCCTTAAGAATACGCGCAGCTGCATGCATACGATATGCGTGTGTATCTTGCACAGGCAGGTGCTGTGCAGCTGCAGCTCATCATCATCAGCAGCTGATGTACCAGCACCAGTGAGCATGCATCTACATGAGTCAAGTCATGTGAAGCTAGCACCTCAGGCTCAATGCATACGTATATGTGCCATTTGCCTTACATGCTTGTTGCCAAAGGAAGCTCGCAGCTGGGCACGCATGCATGCAGGAGCATTTTTCTGTGCTGTGTGCCTCAATAGCCTTGCCAGCCAGCTGTGTGGCAAAGGGAAGCAGCAGTAAGGGGTGTGCAGTTAAGGTGCACACACCAGCATGTGTGCTACGCCACAATGTGGCAGTGGTGGCACGGACAGCAGCAGCAGCAGCATCTAAGCAGTGGCTAACTGCGCGGATTGCATACATGCACACGTTCCCTGTTGCGCGTCATGCATATTTACGTGTAACACCTACGCGTTTGACAGATGTGCCCTCTGAATCGGCTGCACTGCAGCAGTACGCCGTTGGTTAAGATCTTCGTCGGCCACTCTATCGGGACACTCGCCGGCATAGCACAGTTACTGTCTGACCACGCCTGACCGGTCTGAAGGCCATGCTTGCCAGACAAGGGCTTAACTCACCAGCACGGCCAAGGGCCGGTCATGACCACGCCGGCGGTCATGAAAAAGGGCGCCCGGTCATGATTTTCCCAGAAAACCGGTGAGGGTAACCCCCAACCGGTGAGGGTAACATGATGATGAGGGTAACCCCCAAAACCCCCTAACCAATCAGGCCCAGTTTGGCCTAGTGTTAGATGGGCCACAGGCTGGTCAACAATCAGCTGCTGCTGGTCTTCAACGTCAGCATGGGCCAGAGGACACAGAGAGTACTTTGCTTTTTGCAAACACAATGGAGCAGTGCTCCCTTTTTCTTCCGCTCCTGAGGGGCGCGGGGCCGATGGCGTTGATGCTATGGCTTAATGGGTAACATGATGATGATGATGATGATGATGATGAGAGTACTTTGCTTGGGATAACGTCATCATCATCATGTTACCCATTAAGCCTTGGGATAACGTCAGAGGCGAGGTCTTGTTACAATGATACACTAGAAGTTTCGGACGGGGTAAGCTCAAGGCCATGATGTACTCCTGGATTTAAATGCATTCTGAAAAGTACTGCACCGTGGTTCACTCACACGTCACACTTGTCACAAGTGTGACACCTGTGCATACACTAGCCGTTCAAAGGCCATGTACATGTAAACGTTCACCCGGTGACGGTCACCGCTCATTCAAAACGTCCAACAACGGTTTGTGCAAAGCTGCACTGCATGATGCACCCCAGCTATCAATCGTCATACATTTCAACGCGCCCCATATGCTCCACACCCGGCAGCACCTTGTATGGATTCAAAATCTGATGAGGGTCCATCAGCACCTTCAACCGCTGCATGAGGTTTACCGCCTCGTTACTTTTGCTATACCCCAGCACAGGAGCCTTCATAAGCCCTATGCCATGCTCTGCGCTGATGCTACCAGACTGCTGCGCTGTCCACTCGTATACAAACGGCTCTAGCAGCTGCTCCAGCTGGTCTGAGTAGCCGGATGGACTTGACACATTGAGGTGCAGGTTGCTGTCGCCGACATGGCCGTATCCAACAGCTTTCACACCTACAGTGCAGATAGAGTACATCGGGTGATGATCCGGCACTATTAGGGTCACGGGCAGTGCTGACGGACTACCCAACTCAATTTGCAAACTGCGGTACGCTTTGGCTGCCATCAGTTGTTACGCCTATGTACTGCATTGCTTGCAGGATAGCAGACCAACTGCCAAGTGTTAGATCATGGTGTTTACCTGGCAGGTGTGCCACGCGCTGCCGCACCAGCTGCACCAGCTCGTACATCTTGTGCGTGGGCATGCTTAGATCGTACTTGTACACAGCGCCTGCAGAACAGCAGCAGCAGCAGCAGCAGAGCCAGGCAGAAGCGACATGCAGAGTGTGAGCAGCCAGAAGCAGGAAGATGCCAGAAGCTGATGTTGCAGCAGGCTGCAGCAGCAACAGCATATCGCCTAGCAGGCGCATGATGCACCGACCATATGCACAGACCTGCATGATATCTAGCTCACCTCTGCGCACGAGTGATTCTGTGATGCCCTCTCGTACCCTCCAGATTGCTGCTGCCTGCGCCTGACTCTCAGCAAGCGTGCCATCAGCAACGCTCCCATCAGCCATCACAGCCTGCAGTGTTCAACCACAGAACACTTTTTCAGAGCCATGCTTGCAAAACATTGTTCAGAAGCACACCAGTAACTTCTTGTGGAGCTGTGTCATAAGAAGCCTATTACACCAAGCGCTGTACAGTGTCACAAACCGAAGCAGGCGCAGCACTGCATCACGTGCCAACTGCACGACACAGCACGTCACAAATAGACATACCAGCAAGCTTGTCTGCAACACGTTTTCACGTCAATGGGTGATCTCGCCAGTATAGGGAGCCGGTGACATACTCATTGGGCAGCAACTGTAGCCGCACCACAGCAACAAGACCCACCTCTAAGAACCCCTCCAGCTTCTTTTTGTCATGTGCTGCATTGCTGCCGTGCGTCTCAACTACCATGTAAAACGGGCCCCCCTGCCCCTCCCCACCCTGCTGCTGCTGCTGCTGCTGCTGTGCTGCATCCGGCCCTGTCTGTGTTAGCGGATTGCTAACCCCCGGAAGGTACTGCGTTGCCATGTTCATCGACTCCTGGTCCAAAAACTCGACAGCAGATAAGATCTCGCCTAACGACTGCTTCGCGCGTTTAAGGACTTGCTGCACTGCTGTGAAGCTGGGGCAAGATAGGAAGGCGAGTTGCACTGATGCTGGTTTGGGTGCGCACTGGATGGCCACTGCTGTCACGACACCTGCAAAGCGGCAGATCAGGCCAACAGTTGAGTTTTAGTTACAAGTTTGTGCACCATGAAAGCTGCACGGATGCTGGCTTAGGTGCGCACTGGATGGCCACTGCTGTGCTGCCACCTGCAAACCAGAAGAGCAAACAGACAAAAGCATGCACACACCAGCTGTAAAGCTGGGGCCTGATAGGAAGGCGAGTTGCACAGATGCTGGCTTGGGTGCACACTGGATGGCCACTGCTGTGATGACACCTGCACAGCGGCAGATCAGGCCAACAGTTGGGTTTCAGTTACAAGTTTGTGCACTATAACAGCTGCACAGATGCTGGCTTGGGTGCGCACTGGATTGCCACTGCTTGATGACACCTGCAAAGCGGCAGTTAAAGTCCACGGTCACGTGTCGGTTACAATGTGGTGCAGCAGAGGCTTACGCTGAGTTTCAGCTGCACGGATGCTGGCTTGGGTGCGCACTGAATAGCAACTGCTGTGACGACACCTGCAAAGCGGCATATCAGGCCAATGGCTGGGTTCCAGTAACAAGTTTGTGCACTATGATAGCTGCACAGATGCTGGCTTGGCGCGCACTAGATGGCCACCGCTGTGATGACACCTGCACAGCGACACCTGCACACAGCAAGCAGGGTAGCTGTGTGGGGCACATGCACATGGCGGCAGCCGCCCTGACTGCGATCTCCTAACATAGCCAGGCTACTTGCCACTGCCAGGTGCACACGCATGCATAGCACCACTAAACCCAAACACACAAACAGCCGCACAACCAACCCACCTAACGTGCAAGGCTGCTTGTCGTTGCAAAGTGCAACAGCATGCTGAACGATACTTCACCAAACAGCAAGCAGCCCATGAACCCAACCCACCTAGTGTGCCCTCAGAGCCTATGAACAGCTGCTTCAGGTCGTAGCCCGTGTTGTCCTTGCGCAGCTGCCGCAGCAGGTCCAGCACCGTGCCGTCAGGCAGCACTGCCTCTACGCCTAACACAGACCCGTGCAGCGAGCCGTACCGCAGCAACCGTAGGCCGCCTGCAGCACACGTTGCAGGACAGCACGCAAATTATCCTGATATATTTCTTGTCAAGTCGGTGATTGCTGCGTCAGCCAGGTAAGACAAGCCCTGTAGGACGTTCCTGCTGTTCGCAGTGCCATGCCACATACACACAGCAACCAGCTACTACTGCATGGTGACGCAGGAGCGCCTACCTGCGTTTGTAGACAGGTTGCCTCCTATGTGGCAGCTGCCCTTCGCCCCTAGATCCAGTGGCATGATGTAGCCGCGCTGCGACACGTGCTCTTCTAGTGTCTGCAGGATGCAGCCGGCTTGACACACCAGTACGCCTGAAACCTGCACATCACCAGGCAGCCGCAGCCGCGAAGACAACACAGCGCACAGAAGGTGGGTATAGATGACTATACCAGAACTGCTGGCACTGGCCATGGGCCAGTCGTTCCGTGTTCTGTTCATGCTCGATTCATTGGAAGACTCCAATATGCTGACTGCCTCTCCATTGCAGCACGCAGCGCCATCACAAGTCTGTCACCTGGCGCCGTTGTCTCAACTGCGGTTGCCCACCTCTTTGAATCACAAGAACTTGTTCATAGCTGACATACTGGGCCCGACCCCATCAAATTAAGGCACTGCTAGCATCAAGCAAACAAATAGCTGACACGAGATTGACATCATGAAAAAAACAAATATCTATAATGCTGGCCCCTGCTCGTCATCCTTCTGGCCGGCTGGTTAGGAACACACCACTGGTGGTTTGAGGGTGGACCTCCTCTATGGTTGCCCCCTGTTGCTAGCAACACATGTAAATGATGGTAGCTGGCATGCTCAACTCATCAGCGGACAGGATCTTGTTCATGGCTGACATGTTGAGCACGACTTCGTCAAAAACAGGCACGGCTGGTACAAAGAACTGACTATCTTGCTGTTCAAAATGCTCCCTCAACTCATTAAAGGACACGATCTTGTTCATGGCTGACATGTTGAGCACCACTTCATCAAACACAGGCACTGCTGGTACAAAGAACCAACTATCTTGCTGTTCAAGATGCTCCCTCACCTCATCAAAGGACACGATCTTGTTCATGGCTGACACGTTGAGCACCACTTCATCAAACACAGGCACGCTGCCACCAAGCGTACCATACAACTGACAGAATCTTGACATCATAAACAAACACTCATGGCAGCTGGGACGCTCCCTCACCTCATCAAAGGACACGATCTTGTTCATGGCTGACAAGTTGAGCACAACTTCGTCAAAAACAGGCACGCTGCCACCCACGAGCCCCGTGTTGCCACCCTGCGGAACCAGCGCCAGCCTCCGCAGCGAGCAGTACGCCAGTATCTGCGACACTTCATCTGTGCTGGTGGGTTTAAGGCCCAGGCTGCTCCTGCCGGTGTACTTGCCCATCCAATCCCTGCGGACATGAAAGGCGGCGGTGCATGTGCAGCATGTGTGACGGCTGCAAGCATGCTCATTGCAGGCTAGGCGGTGATGCCTTACTGCGCGCTGCTGGGCGTAGTGGCCAGCCTTGTACTGCCACAGGTACTTGCGCTGAAAGTTAGCCTGACTGTAATACCCCATATGACAGTACATTGCAGCTATGCCATGCACACGATGCACTCAAGCAGTTGGGGGCAAGGCATAAATCAGGGTCACCTGCAGGTGCTGGTGAGCAGGAACTGACAGCAGCAGCAACAGCTACACGTAAAGCTCACTTGTTCATGCTCTCCAGAGCGAGTTCGTCTTCTACAACTCCACGATTCCCCAACACATCCTTGAAGTACCGCACATCGTCCTCATTCAGCTCGCTGTAGTCCGGGTTCCGCGTCACGGTGTTTGACGCTGCTCTCTGGCACAGCAGGCTGCAGGACGGCCACGACGCGCCCAACACATTGATCCAACCTTTCTGCCGTGCTAAGCTGCGGAGCATGGCCGCAGAGCTCTTTGCTTAGCCAATGGGGTGCTTGATGCTGGAGCAGTGCTGCCAGTGCAGGCTGACTGTGTACAAGCACTGCAAGGGAAACCAAACGCACTTTGTAGGCAGCGGTAGCATGCTGGCTTTTTGCACACATGAACACTCAAAACCGCGGCGCGTGTGCTTGGAATAATAGGTTACCTGGGTTTCAAACGCCACGTACAAACCCTGTAGGGTTCAAGCAACTTGCATGATGCAAGTGACAAGCAAGTCACGTGCCAGATACACAGGCAGAACACAACCACCACAACGACCGAACCTGGCTGCGGATTGAGCTGCTCATGACCCCGCAGCGCCTTTCAGCGCTGCGTACATCAGCACCAGAAGCCGGCACACCACGCTGCAAAGCCATATGCCAGTGGCATCATGCCTGATGCCCTCGTAGCCTCGTATTGCTTGTCATTGGCAGCCACCCATACGCTGTGAGCAGCAGCTGTACCAATCAAACTTATCACCTGCTTCCTGCTTACGCGCCAATCACAAGCAACAACCAACAGTGGTAAAACCTCGTGCTGATGCAGTTAACAGTGCAGATTGGCAGGTGGCCAACAACGCGCACCCAGCAGTGCAGATGTATCTGATCTAAAGGGGAACGTGCGGGTGCAAAAATGGCAGCTGCGCCATGCAATGAATGCTGTGGCACCCTTTAAAGTCATGAGAGAGCCCAGCGTGGGGTTGCATGCCACACCACTACAGTGCAGCTAGCAATGGTGGCCACATGCCAGTGGGTCCAGCCAGCCTTGCATGCATGCGCAGCCTTGCATGCAGTGGCAGGGTGTCTCTCCTGCTAGAGTGCTGTATGGATTGTCACATGCCAGGCTGAGCTGCTATTGTTGACCCATACACACACCATGGACAATATCTGCACACAGGTTTTGGGGTCTAATCAAAGTGCAAGTCAAAACTGCAGATTCTGCCTGCTATACTACCGATCACGTATGCAAAAAGGGCGCCAACAAACAGTACAAGGCCACCCCCACATGTGTCACTAAGCAGCAGCAACATCATACCGCAATGAACAGAGCAGATTTGCTGGACAAGCACACCCATGGGCGCACATGCAATCACATAACTGACTTGAGTTGCGATCACAGCGTAGCATGGCTGCTATTGCAGCAGCGCTTACAGCCGTGCGTGCAAGCACAAATGCAAGCTCAGTTGTCGCCTAAAAAGCACACCTACCTTGCAACGCAGGCCATGCACATGAAATCCGCACGCTCGCATTGCAAAACTACAGTTCAGAGCAGCCCAGCAAACACAGTGCTGGCTGCAGCTCTGCTTTGTTGCTTGCTGACCTGGCATCGGCATGCCCCAGTCGAGCTTTCTCCCAAGCAGAGTGCCGCTGCACACATTGCCTGGCTATGGTGCTCGCCAAGTGCTGCGCTATGCTCAGCAGCGCCTGCATCCCACCTGCTGCAGCCACAGCTGCACAGCTGTCAGGGTTCAGGCGCTGGCTGGCGTCGCTGTCACTACAGCAGCTGCTGCTGACGTGCCTCAATGCTCGCTCACTGGTCTCCTGCAGCTGCGCGTGATCCCAGATGCAGCAAGCTCCTGCCAACCTTGCGCAACCGCCTGGCAGCCTTGTTGCGCCACGAGTACACCTGCGGGAACATTGCAAACAATGCACAATTGCAACCATGTACGAAGTGAAAACATGAGATCATGGTATGTGCGGTACGATGACAGCAGCAACGCTAAGCGCAACATCAAGCCGCATCTGGCATGCAGTTCACAAGGCATGCCAAACAAGCTTCTGTTTCGCCTGTTCCACATCAGTAAACTGATCAAACAAATGTTTGCTTCCTCAGCACTCTCACCAGCTGGCTGCTGCCATGGTGCACATGTGGGAACAGCGTCGACACCTCCTGCCACGCCATCAGCTTCACGCAAGCATCCTTTTCACCTACTCCACATCAAATGAACAATTGTTTGCCTCCCCAGCACTCTCACCAGCTCGCTGCTGCCGTGGTGCACATGCGGGAACAGCGTCGACACCTCCTGCCACGTCATCAGCTTCACGCGGGGCACCTGGTCCCCGCTGCCGTAGCCAATCATGACCTGGTTGGTCTCTGGCAGCAGGTCCAGCGACATGGGGAATGACACGCTGGTCCAGACGGGGTTGCGCGGGTGCTGGCCGTTGATGATGGGCATGGGCTTGGAGCGCGCGTAGATGCGGAAAGGAGGGTGTGCCTGCAGTGATTGCGACAAAACAGAATCGAAACAAATGAGCATGCTGGGAGTTGGCTGACGGATGCGTGGGAAGTGGAGCAATGATTTGTAGGAAGGCAGGAGGGCAGCTGGTGGTGGGGAAATGGTCAAGCAGGCATTGTCCATACAAGCCATCGCGCCACTTCTCAGTGCAACCAGGTGCAACACACACATCAGTCGGGGTTCTATTGTAGCACCTTGGTAGTATAATACAGGACAATACTATTATGCTTTCAATTGATACATGAACCACGGACGCACACAGCACACCGCCAGCAAACACCACTAATCACACGCACCTGCATCTTGTAGAAGTAGTTTTTGTATGCGCGCTGGCTCTCCGCATGCACCACGCCCAGATAGAAGTCGCGCGCCTCGCCTGAGAACGCCGCCGGCACCAGCACTGCCTGCGTGTTGCCGCGTGGCTTGCTGGTCAAGTTGCGGAACACGCGGCTGCTGCTCTCAAAGAGCTTCACGCAGGTGCCGTTCGGCATCGGCTGGATGACCACGTGCGGGTCAAATTGCTGCAGGACAATGAGCAAACAATGGACGAGGGGTCAGGATGTTGCTTGGCAACTCCATTCAAAGATATGAGCACTGGAATGGGGGAGCTGACAGCGGGCACACAAATGTCTGTTTCGCGCATGACTTTTGACTGCTGTGCGCTGTACGTCGCTCCGCAATGGCAGCACCTGCATGCCCCCCCGTCGATGCTGTGTCACAAACACTACACGTCACACGCAGGAAAAGAGCATGCTGCGCTACAATCGACACACAATACAGCCCACCTGCAGAACAACCGCTGCCTCTTGTAGATGCCTCATTTCACACCGACTCCTCGCGCATTTGCTGTCAGCACACAGCTGTCCTGCTCACATGCACCCGGCTGCACATTCTTATCTACCCTTCCCACCTGTGAGAAGAACAGCTGCCCCTTGTAGATGAACGGGTTCCAGTTCTTCTCCTTCAGCAGCTCCCCCTCCTTAGACACCTCCCCTGACAGGTACTGCAGCCGCACAATACCCTTGCCCCAAGGGTCAGCAGGGTCTGGCGCAGGCCCGTACGACTTGAGCTGCACTAGCCACGGCTGGAAGGCCCAGGGGCCTTCGCAGGCAGTCTGGTCCGGGTGGGTGCCGCTGGGATCCTTAGGCCAGGGCTTGGAGCCAAACATCATGAACAGGCCCTTGCCTGGTGTGAGGTGATAGGAGAAGCAGCAGCAGCAGTATGTGATGACAGGGCGATGGGCAAAAGGTTGAGCATAGCAGCTTTGTAACCCTACACATGTTGCTTCTGGAAGGGCCTCCAACAACTGGACTAGCGTCTATCATACCCATCGCAGTTGCTGCTATGTTGATGCTGTTTGACACAGCATCTTAGCAATTGGACAGGCGCTGTGATTGCATTGCGCTGCCAAACTCTGTTAACAGTCACAACAGCTTTCCCGGCAGCGTCTTTCAGCTGGTTCATTCCGAGGCTGCTGGTGCTGCTGTGCCTGCTGATGCTGCTGCTGGCCGCATCCTTGCGTCTGTCTGCTGCCATCGCCGATGCTTGCACAAGCCGCCGCACTTGCCTGGCCACACAATCAGGCGGGGGTCCTCAGGCCCTGCAGCAGCAACAACCGAGCAGGGCGCATTAAGTCACTGCCGCACAGCTACAGCAGCATGCTACCCGATCGCGTGTGCGGTAGTCAACCCAGCTGCTGACAAACAAGGAGCTCAGCATCTGCAGGACATGTATTACTTGGCTGCAATTGCTTCTGGTGGCTAATGCTGCCATGTACAGATGCTTCAGCGACCCAGTCCTGCAATGTCGCTGACGTCCTGCAGGACGCCTTCTCCAGCCCAAGCCAAGCATGCTCATCCATGCTTCATACAGCGCTGCTGCACCACCCCCAGCAGCAGCTGTATCAGGTGCCCCAGCTCAGCTACCAATTGTAGTGTCGCGGGCAGCAAAGGTCTCTAGATGTGTTGCCACAGGGCCTACAGCCTATACGACGTGACAGCTACGCACCTTCGCCCTCAAAGCCCTTGCTCCACTCGCACTCCTTCCAAGTGCGGGGGTCATAATCCTCGCACGTCAGCGGCTGCAGCGTCATGCTGTCCACAGAGCACACCGACATCTTGCTGCCCCACCAACTGATGTACTCCTCATCTGCACAACAAACATAAGCAAAGGGAGTGAGACAAGATACAAGAAGGGTATCTAACACCAGATATTTGACTTGACATGCTGCAGCAACAGGCAGCCAGCAGCAGCTGTTCTGTGCAGCTCAAGTCAGCAAGCGCCCTTATCTATAGATATGTGGCTAAACTATGCATGCCGCATTCATCCACAGCTGCTGTGTGTGTGTGGGTGTGTGTGGGGTGGATCTGTCAATGCTGAGTCTGAAACACAGGTCGCCCTGTTGACCCAGCATACCCTGCTGATGATTTGGTGCCAAGCGCGTGCCAGCTGCTACTACTGCCACTGCTACCTTGACTGCCAGTGCCATTGCGTACCTTTCTTGGTGGACAATGGGTAGTTCTCAATCGCTGAGCGCAGAGTCTTGTAGAAATGCATCTTGCGCACTGCCATAATGAAGCTGGTGCCATAGCGCACCATAGCCACGTTCCCATGGTAGTAGCCTATGTGGAAGTTGACCCGCATATCCTTGCCCCTAATCTGTACTACGCCTGGGCTGGGGTGCCTGAAGTGCGGGTCTGCTTTTCGGAAGTCAAGCACGATGTCTGCTGATCGATTCTGCACCCATACAGGCTGCTGACCCAGCACTGTGGCTGAGAGCTGCTTTACATCTGCTGCTACTAGCTGCAGAAGCAGCAGCAGGGAAATCCCTACAGCTGCTCTGCGACGTGATGCCGGCACTGTGTGCCGGCACAGCATGGCTGCCGCGTGCAGCTGTCCTGCAAGGCAGCATCCAAGACACAGCAGCTATCCTGACGCGGCCATCAGCTGGTGTCATCATTGTTGTGTCACTCTATGTGCGGCCATCGGTGCTGGCATGTGTGAGAGGTGTCTCAGACACCTCAACTGTCTTGACTGGCAACTCACCAGGCAGCACACACCGCTGTCTGGGGGGTTGTAGCCGCACTACGTCGTCTTCAGCTCTAGCCTGTTTAATAGACTTCTGTGGTAACAAGCATAACTAATTTACTCGACCCGTGCCCATGCCAGCCCGTTCTTCGGCTGGGTTCGTTAGCAGCGCAACGAGCTCTCCCTAAGTGATGGATGCTTGAGTGCTGCTTCTGCACAAAGTATTAAAGGAGTATAAACAAAGCTTTAAGGCCGAACGTATACTGGCACTGGTCCTGCCAAGAGTTGGGTGCTCGAACTTGGGGTTGCTTCAATGTCTTGTCTGTCTGTTGATCACAGATACTGCAGAACACGGTGAATACATCTAGCCTCCTTCGATTTCGTGTTGTGTGCTCCCACTTTGATTTGGCGCCATGTCATGCTGCTTGTCATAGTTGCTGCTGTTGTTCTCCGATTGCAAGTCCGTGGTCTTCTTGCGCGCTCTGTGCAGGATCCGAGCGTGCCTGACGTTCAACAACAAGTTCAACGCAAGTTTAATGTCAACGAAGTCTGAGGCGCACGGTTGGCGGTACAGTGCACTGCTTCAGCAGGATGTAGCCCTGTTGTCCTTGCCCTGACACAGACACCCTGTATGCTCCCGATCCTGCAAGCTTATTGACAACAAAAGCATCCAATGTCCTCTGATACCCGTCTGGCGTTGCTGGCTGAAGCCATAGACAAGGTACCACCTGTGCCCAGGCAGCATAGACACACAAGCGCCCGCTTCACTGCTGGTGCAACCGTTGTGTCAACAGCCCCTGAACCAGAGCCTGACTGTCTATGCAACTTGCAGGTACAGCATGTCAAGTCGGACGTAGTTACAGCCCTTTGCAGGTGCCCAGATCTACCACAGCAAGGGCCAGCAGCAGCAGATGAAGCACTCGAGTGCTTTGAGGTGAGGGATGCCTGCTGCCCTTTGTTCTAACAGCACCCTTACTTGGCATCACATGATCCACCAGCCTGCTGCTCACAGCCTCAACAGACTGTAGCGTGCCACTCACTCATTGGCAGGTACTGTAGGGAACCACCATCTTTTGGCTGGCCAGCTGTACCAGCGCTGTTGACGAAATGCAGCATGTGCTCATTGCTGTCATGCTTTGCAGCGCGCAGAGCAGCACATACAGCAGCTGCTAACGCTGGCGCCTCAGCTGCAGCAGCTGCATGCGGCAGTGCAGCAACAGACAGGCACTGCCACACAACCCAGCCAAGCAGGAGCAGCCGCCACCCAAGAAACATGGACAAACAACGCGCAGCAGCAGGCACGCCAGGCATCGCTTGCCCTGCAGCAGCAGGTGCAGGCAGCACTGTGCTCTGCCACTGGCAGTGCCGCGGCTGCAGTGCCAGCAGCAGCAGCGCTGAGGCACCTGCAACCCCCCAAACAGCAGCGGCAGTACATGTATGGTGCGTCACTGGCATACTGCACATGCGCCACAGAGCCTGCATGTACATGATGCAGTGTATGTAGTGACATAAGAATATGTGCTTGAGCAAAGTGTTGGTCGGAGCCGCAGCGGTCAGCAGCACTTGCGTTGGGCTGTTGATGTTGCTCTGCCGCCCCCAAGCGAGTGGTGCTTCGTGGGAAGGATCCGTCGCCACTGCTGCTGTTGGTCGAAGATGCCGTTGCCTACTGCCAGACAAGTCTAGCACTGCAGCAGCATGCAGTCATGCACAATCAGCTGCAGCTCAAACACCATTACCCCTCGTTTTATCTTCTGCAGCTGTAGGGCACTTGCCGGTGCTGCGCGTGCTCCAGTCAGTCAAGGCCGCAGCACCGCAGCTGAAGCTGCACCTGTTCAAGAGCGCCACAAACCAGCATCTGTTTGACTGCCGGATGTTGGACGACAGCCGAACGTTGGACGAGCAAGTGCAAGTGCTGGCTAAAAACTGGTCCTCGGCTGATGAGGTGGGATGGGGCGATATACGTGCTGCAAGCAGCCTGCAAGATAGTATGGTTTGGTTAGCTTCTGCGATGTATGGGCACCATCTTGTGCACTGTGCCCAGACATGACAAACAAAATAACAACAACGCCAGGCGAGTCTTCATGGGAGTCCTGCAGGGCAGCTGCTTACAGCACATGCAACGGCCGCTGCTGGACAGCACGCCAGCAGAGCAGCACATGCCGCATTGCTTATGCTGCAACCCAGCACCAACTTGTGATGTCCGGTGCTGTGCTGTGGCGTGCAGGTTCGCGTGGTCTGCCCTAGTGCGTTTGCTGCCTCCATTGCTCTTGCTGCGCCTGGCAGTTTGGAGCCTGTGCGAGTGTGCGTAGACATTGAAGCGAAGGCTGCGAGCGTTGATGCATGGGCCCCATCCAAGCACCAGGTGAGCCCAGTTCGCACAACACGCGTTGTAAGTGTTGTCACAGATGTTATGTGGCTTGGGGCATCAGCTGCTTGCGGTGTATGAGGTACAGGGAAAGCTGCACCCTCCAGCAATGTCATGGCATGATCACGTTTGGTGCAGTTGGTGCCATGCAAGGCGGCTATATCTGCTGATCTGTGAAGCTCCGTGTGCCCTTTTTCAGACCAATGTCGCCCAGCATTCAACCATGCGCATGTGTTGCGGCTCTTGGTCTGAAAAGCAACACCAGCGGCACAACATGCACGTATCTGCACCTTTGGCGATCTTGAATACAGCTCTTTTTGTGCCGTCAAGCTCATCAGCAGCTTCAAAAAATAATGCCCCAAGCATATTATGCCAAGCTGCGGGCAACCGCAGCTGCTTCGACTGATCTTGCTAATCACGTATCGCTATTTGCTGGCTGCGCAGGTCTTCAAACGCATCAGTAACTTAGCAGTGCGGGCGGTGCAGCACTTCCAGCAGCTCGAAGCAGCACAGGCTCTGCTGCAGCCAGCAGCAGCAGCAGGCGGTGGTCCAGCTCACAGCAGCAGCAGCAGCAGGCTGTCTGCTGGGGTTGCGTTGGAGTGTCTGCTGCTGTGGCTCGCGTGCTATGACGACCTGTTCAGCCGGCCGTGCGATGTGAGCGGGAAGGTGGTGGCTTGGGAGCCTGCCACAGCCATCCCACTGCCACCAGTGCTGCGACCCTACTGGTGCGGCAAATCATGACATTACATCACACTTCCATTCGATTTCATCACGTTACATCACATTTCATTGCTGCTGTCCATTCTTATGTGGCTGCTGCTGATTTTTGCACGTTATGCCGGGCTGTCATCACATCAGCTGGATGAGGCAGCACGCAGCAATACCATCGTATGTGGTACTGTCTCTCTGTGTGGATGAATTTTTTGGGTGGCTGCTGTGACATCCTCCTGCCGTGCAGGCTGTCATTGGAGCAGCTGGTTATTGCAGCAGATGTCACTGCACTGATTTATAAACTCTTTGTGTGCCTGCTGGGATATCCTCCTGCCGTGCAGGCTGTCATTGGAGCAGCTGGTTGAGGCGGCTCGCAACAGAGATCGGCGCAAGGCATACCACACGCACCGTGCACCCTGGCCAGCTGCAGAACAACAGGCAGTAGCAGCAGCAGCAGGGATGCGTTCAGCAGCAGACCAGCAGGAGCTCGTCTTTGGCAATGGCATGGGGGTGGTTTCTGCTCCTGCAGATCATGTGCTGCTGGCGCAGCTGCATGACGTCATGGCACAGTAAGAAAGCCGTGTCACACGAATGCCATATCGGCAAAGCTTGCAATGGTTGCAGCAAGCAAGAGCATCCTAGCAAGCATAAGCATGCAGACCCAGCACACCAGTGGTGATTCCGTGCTACAGGTTGCGTAATGGGTGCGGGCGGGAGGTGGCGGTGGGAAGAGGGTTTGGAGTGTTTTACATGCTAGTGCCGCGTCTTCTCACAAGCGGCCTGTTATAATGTTGTTATGTGCTGTCATAGAAGCCCGTGCGGTGCACGGCCCTGTACCACAGCTGGTCCGTACATGTTTTGTAACGTTACATATGTCTTATGCATCTTTTCACCTCAGTCTGTCCTACGCGAGCTTTTGCTGTGCAAATTTTGGATGCTATGCATGCAATTGTTTGCATACGAGGTTTCATCGACTGATACATGAGCTCTATGAGAGCATTTGACAAATGCAGGAGCATTGTCTGAGATCTAGGCACACAGCACGTTACTGTCGTGACAGAGACCAGTTGCAACAACCACAACACATGTTATCTGCAGGTTATGGCGTTATGTTATGGCGTTGATGCTATGGCTTAATGGGTAACATGATGATGATGATGATTTGGATGTGCAATTCCAGCTGGATATCCCTGCAGATAACATGTGTTGAATTGCACATCCAAAGACATTTTACGCACTGTGTATAGGTTGAACCTGTTACCGGTGGCACCGTAAAACCCCCTCAAGCCATGCTTCAGTAACACAACCATGCAGGGGTTGGGTGTTACTGCATGTGTTTTCTTGCTAAAGTGCTACACTGAGTTTTCACACAGTGCGACCTGGTGCTGTCATTGTCATCGGGGTTCTCACGGACTGGACTGGCACTGGCGGTATATGGGCCGGGCAACGAGTGTCACAGGGTGCCCGCTCAGGCCACTCTCGTTGACACTGGCTTTGAACGCGTGCAACTTACGTCACTGCTGTTGCGACGCTGATCATCCGCAGCTGCGCGCGGGCCTCCCCGGGTGTCCAACTCACAGGCAGAATTGGGCAGGATGCAAATGTTCAAGGTTTGTCACTGAGCAAGCTGGGTTTTGTGCGTTCGCATGCTGAGGGACATGGCTAGGGCACCTGCAGGTGTGGTACTGATGATGCAGCACCATGGCGCACCATGTGCTGGCCGGCTAACTACTGTGCTTTGGCCCCGCCAGGCTGTTGTCAGCACAAGGTAGGTGCAAAGCAGCAGCAAAGCTTGACTCCTCTGAGCAGCGAGATCATTGCAAGTGCATCATGTCAAGTGCAGTGCATCAGATCCCTATGCACAGGTCGTCAAGGTGGACCGTTATCTCTTCTTAGAGACTATTACAGTACACCGACTTACAAATCATCACAAACAGCATAAAGCACTGGCCATCGGCCCAGCCCCAGCCAATCCGGCTGCAGCCAGCTGGCTACGCCGACCAATTTACACCCAAATCACCAGAGTGCGGCAAACAAGCAAAAGCTATCAAGAAAGTACGCAGAACGCCTGACCTCAGGCAGACATACAGCAGATGTATTCCTTGCATTGCAGCGGGACATTACCAGAGCTGCTGACCCAGTCTCACGTTAGTGCGGCTTTGTGCACGCCGTTTGAAAGAAGTATTGTACACCTGCAACATCACCACTCACCAGCCCGCTGCCTGACATGCCGGCTCCGGGCTTGAAATACACACACCAGTTGCTGCTGCTGCTGATGCTGACACCTCATGACGCTGTGCACGGTGTCTCTCAACTCAAGGTGCACAAAAAAACCTGCCGTTCGTTGCTCCCAGCAGCTCTACGCAGAAAGCCTGCTGTTGAGACATGCAGCACACCGTTCGCGCAAATCCTCCAACGCGTGAAAATGCAGCAGCACTCTAGCAAAACAAACATGCAGAGTCACCCTACCGTGCATGTCCCTGATAGCCAAGCACGCTGCCTTGACTAATGCTCAGCAGCGCACATGCACCATGGGAACCACAGCTGACGTATGTCGTCCTTCAAACTGCCCAACACCGCAGCGTGGCCCCTTGCCAGGAATGCACCTGCAGACGTCCTGTTGACATTGCAACAATGCAGAGTGCTGTACACAACACTGCATGCCCAACTGCAGCAGCCAACACTGCAGCCGCTCAACCAAGCGCCAATGTGTGTACCCAGCCGCAGTGTGTACATTGTGTCACACTCCAGCGCCGGCGCCTTGGGAGCTGTGCTGCTGGCAACTGCTGGCAACAACTGCAGAATGCTGAAACATCCAGCCTAGACACGCGCAAGATGTACACACCCAATACTTGCTCCTCACACCACAAAAAGCACTAGCGGCCGGCGACCAGCCGTAGCTGGCCAGCATCGCCAGCCAACAAGTCAAGCCCAAACACAAACACAGCGCACATGTCCGATTCTGACCGTAATGGTGGTGCAAAATCTCGAGGGCCCAGATACAGCTGCACACCCGCCACGGTGTGCCAAACAATGCACAGCCCGCGGTTCCAAGTTACTTGACCATTCCAATGGCCAGCACCGTCATCTCCATGCCTATCTGCAGACATCACAACATGTGCAGCAGCAGAAGGCTGCTGCTGCACCCACCGACTCCCTCTGCGTGCCAGCCAACACGCTACCACCCACTTGCCCACCAAACGCAAAAGAATATGCACAAGCCACGAGCCACGGTCAACAAGCAGGTCAGCTCAGTTCCTGCCGGCAACACACAATGCGATATACATTCAAAGCACGCACACACCAGTGCGGGCACTCACTATCATGTACACGCAGACCAGTATCCCCAATATCTGGTCAGCCAAGACTGCGAACAGTTCAGCCCTTCACTCGCGCTGGCGCTGCTGCACCTGACTCATTGATGTATGCCTGATCATCACAGCGGCCAGGCAACCCAGCAGCTGCCGCTGCAGCAGCTGCAGCCCCCTCACTGGTGGGGGGGGCATCCTGAGCAGGGCTCGACCGGCCTGCAATCAGGCCAACCGCCGGCGGTGATGGTGTCCGCTGCTGCTGCTGCTCGCTTGAACCTGCTGCTGGTGCTGCTGCTGCAGTGCTAGCACTAGCGTCCCCAACTGCACCTGCTTCAGCGGTTGAGGCTTGCTCAGCTTCCTGTGCTGCTGGCTGCTGTGGATGCCCCTGCTGCTCTGGTAGCTGTTCTTGCTGCAGTTGCTGCTCCTGTTGTGGCTGCTGCTCTTGCTGCTGGGTCTGCGCGGCATCCCCAGCAGCATCCCCAACACCAACAGCCTCTGGCGCTGCTGCTGCTGCTGCTGCTGCCGACTCCTGCACTGCCGGAGCTTCCGCTGCCGCCTCGGCTGCATCCTGGCCCTGCTGTGCTGCTGCCTCACCCCGCTGCTGCACTGCAGCCGCATCCTGCTGCTGCTGCTGCTCCTCAGGCTTGACAGGCTCGCTGCCTTCCCGCTTCGCAGGCGCCTCTCCAGGATCTGACGCAGTGTGGTTGCCTAGCTGCGCCACATCAGCAAGCATCTCAAGCCCCGCAGCCCAACCCATGTGATGCCGCGCAGCAGCAGCAGCCTCATCATCAGTCGACTCCCCAGCAGCTGCCGCGGCAGCCGCAGCAGCAACTGCCGCTGCAGCACCCTTACGGTGCCCTGTCGCAGACCCCGGCCGGCTGCCGCCAATGCCACGGCTCGACCGCCGGCTGCCATACCCTCCGCCACGGCCACTGCCGGCACCTTCTGCTGCTGCTGCCCCACCTGCGGACCCCTCTGGCAAGCCCACCATGCCACCACCTGGCATCCCAGGCAGTCCCGCCATACCTGCCATCTGCCCCGGGTACTGCCCCATCCATGCTGCACTCCCATCGCTGCCATCACCCACCCCACCTGCGCCAAAACCCCCTGCTGCAGCCCCAAACCCTTCGCCACCAGGGCCCATCATGCCTGGCCCCATGCCGATTGCTGCCATGTACGCTGCATTGCCAGGCTCCATGCCCGGCCAGGCACCTGCTGCGCCTGCCCCCCCTGGACCCAGCCCCATGTCGTGGCCTGCTGACAGCCCCTGCTGTGACAGCACCATCATGTCATCGTCGCCGATCTGGCTGCTGCTGCCGCCGCCGCGCGTGCGCTTGCTGCTGGGCGTGAAGGCAATGGCCTCATCCTCGCCCCGCTTGCGGCGGCGCGCATTGTGCCGTTGAAGCCTGCAGCCGCACAGAGACAAGCAGCAAACAGGGTCGTCAGCGTACGTAGAAGCAGCAGTCTCGTGTCCAGCATCCTGCAACGAGCCTGCTGCAGCATGCAGAAATCAACAAGCTGGCATATGCTGTCAGGTTACTGAGCACCAAACAAATCTTTCATTTAGAATGGTAGTCTGCCATGCTGATCGCGCACACTATTTGAAAGATGCCCTGCTCAAGGCATTTCCCATCCAACACCCCGATGTACAGCTGCCTCACCGTGCCCTGCAGCTGCGCTTGTTGCCGTCAAAGTCTGTCAGCAGGTGGAAGCGGCCGCACTGCTGGCAGAAGCGCTGCGGCTTGCCTTCACGCACGATGCTGCTGACCTGCAGTCACACAATGGAGCAGAGCAGTAATGACAGCAGCAGTTGGTCGCCCATCCAGCCATGAATTCTGTTCTGCAGCAGCAAGAAGTTGCAAGCCAAAACATGCAGTGTGACTGCTGCTGCCCAGCATTGCAAGTGCAGCGCGGCCCATGCCACAACCCTTGCATGCTGTCAGAAGGCTAAGCAGCTGCTCATCGCTTCAACGCCACAGTGTTCTGCAATGGTGTGCAGGTGAGGTGACAAGGACATTGCACTGCAACACTAGCCCCTGGCTAAACTATCAGCAACTGACACAGCTTGAGGTGACAATTGCAATAGTGCAGAATCCGACACGATACGACACAAGCCAACCGCAGCCCCGAACATCATAGGCAACTAAACACTGCACACACCTTGAGGTGGTACTCGCAGATCTTGTAGCGCAGGTGGTAGTCGCGCAGGCCCTTCAGGTCAGCGTAGCAGCCCTCGACCTGACACACGCCCTTGGCATGAGAGTTGCGCGCACCACCAGAGCCCTGCGCAGCACACAGCAGTTGTTTGTGGTCAACTTCCACGGCTGGCAGGAGCAGTAGCACTTGTGCAACCCGGCATTGCCCTCCTGTGCGAACTGCCACTACAGCATGTAGCTGTGCAAGCTACTGCGCCAGCCACGCTGCATTCCTGCTACTGTGCCAGGTCAACCATGAACACCCCCGCACTCCCAACATCCACCAATTCCAAACCCCAACAAACAGCTCCCCCTCACCTCGCCGCGCGACCCTCGTGCCCAGCCCCTGCTGTTGCCACTGGGCGACACCGAGCGCCCGCCGCTGCTCGTCGCGCCGCCACCCATCGCCGCTGCTGCTGCCGCATCCTCCAACGACCCGCTGTTGTACCTGCTCACCAGCCGCCGTGGGTCCATCCCTGCTGCCGCTGCTGCTGCATCTGAATCATGCTGCCCAGGAAGCTCCAGCCCTGCCATGCCACCCCCCATGCCGCCGCCATACGCTGCTGCTGCTGCCGCTGCAGCTGCATAGTCTGTGACTTCATTGCTGCTGTACCTGCCCCCATGTGGCATTGGCATCTCCAGCTGAGGGCCTCTGCTAGAAGGCGTCGGCAGGGATGAGTCGTACCGCCCGGCTGTGTTGAGCCCTGCAGGAAGCGAAGAGCCAGACGGGCTCATCAAACTGCCGCCAGCTGCCAGCGCAGCCAGCAAGCTCGTGTCATCTGTGCCGCCAACTGCTGCTGCTGCCGCCGCTGCCGCTGCTGCCATAGCATCGTGCTGCTGCATGTCAAGCGCCTCGGCGCCAGCCGCGTTGTTGGCTGCCATCGGCGCCGAACACGCGGCTGCACTCATGCCTGGCCAGCCAGCTGCATCACCACCAGCAGGCTGCGCCGCAGCTGCTGCAGGGTCCAGCATTGCTGCTGCTTCAGCTGCATCTACAGGGCTCTTGAGACCCTGCACCGCAGCTGCCTGCAGCTGGCTCAAGCTGAGCACACCGCCGCCATCACCACCATCGCCCCCAGCTGCTGCGGCTGCTGCTGCTGCCGCCGCTGCTGCTGCCAGCTGCGCGCTGCCTGCCTGACCCTTGGAGCCTAACTGAATCAGCTGATTGAATGTGATGCCGGGCACTTTGACCATGCGCAGGATGGCTTCTAAGTGGTTGATGTGCTTAACGTCCGCGATGATCCAGCACCAGGCTGCTTTGAACAGCGCAAGCTCAGACTGGCTGTCCTGCACATGGCCGAGGATCTGGCTGAGCGTGTTGAAGCTGGCAGAGGTGAAGTCGCTGGTGGCTGCAACATCCTCAAACCTGCATCGGTGAATGCAGGAAAGCACGCATGAAGCGCAGAGACGGCATGTCACATAGCAGGACCTCAACTCCTCCCAACGGCATTGAGACAGGAACATTGGTGGCGACGGCAACCTGGCAATTGAAGACATCTGGCAATGGAGGTTACAGCTAAGCACATCGCAAGGCAGCACAGTGACGATACATGTGCACCTTCTGCATGCTGGCATACATGAGTGCACCACGCGTGCCTACCCACTCCCAACTGACACCAGCCAACTGCCTAGCATCCATACACACCTGTTGTTGATGTAGTCAAAGCAGGTTGCTGCCAGCTCACTCATTTTGAACTGCAGCGACTGCGTGAGGATGGTAGTGACTGTGGTGGGGTGCATCGTCTCCCGGATGAACTCCTCTGCTGCAGCTGCAAGTGCTGGCACATCCAGGCGCGTTGCTGCATCCAACACTGCAACTGCACCTGGGTAGCTGAGCGTGCACTCTGCTGAGTAGAAGAAGGATATGATTGATTCCAAAGCGTCACTGTCTACACCCCACACTGGCAGCTCCTCGCCGTGCAGGTTGCCCTGCTCCAGCATGTTGGCAAAGCGCTTGGAGCCAGCTGACAGTACCACCTGGTGGCACATGATGCTGCGGCCATCTGGTGCAATGACTGTAATATCACTGAATGGTCGCTTGTTGAAGTAACGCGCCAGCCCAGTCTGCAGCAGTAGCGATGAATCTACAAAGCGGTGTACCTGCAAGAGCAGCAGCAGACCAGTTGCTCAGACCGCTGCAACTGCACGAAGCAAGAGCAGCGTGATATGTGATGCTGATGTTGCGTCGGTGGCAGTCCTGATGGGTGGCATGGTACTCATGCGGGGATGCAGGTGGCCTGCACTGCACTGCAGCAGTACCCAGGTACTGCCATCGCGCCAGGAACCCTTCAAGGATACTGCAGCTGGCTGAGATGCCCCTATTACGCTAATAAAGTTCAGATGCGCTGCCTCGACAGAGTTGGCTGCGCCTGCTAGCACCGCATAGGCCAACTCGGCAGCGATGCCGGTCTCAGGGCATCACCGCAGCAGTCTGCCATCTGTCCATTCTGCCGCTATTAACTCAAATCAGCACATATGCTAGCTGCACGCTGCCACGGGCCTCCAGCACAACACAGCTTATTGCGGATGAAGCCCTCCCGTGCATCGCACACAGCTAAGCAGGTACCTTGCTATCAGGAGCTGCATCTTGCTCGTCAGGCTCTGCCATGGTGCCAGGGCCTCCGTGTACTGCTGGCTTGCTTCGACTTCGGCAGAGAGGTTGGCTGCAGTTCACCGGTGCGCTGTGTCGACAAGCAACTCAACTCATACAACACATTCTAGAGCAACTGATAGTTGGCGCAAGACTGTCGCGGCCGGCACTACTCATGTGTACAGGCGTATGGCAGGCAGAGGTACAGGCTCTGGTAGGGTTCGCTGTGCAGGCACAGCCGCGGTGTCCAGCCCCTGATTTTGCTCTGATAAAGTGCCAGAGATGCGGATTTGGTTGTGTCATTGCCAACATGGGCTCTACCATGCCTTGACAGCAGCATCTGTCCTGCTGCTGGTGCCGCCACTGGTCATGCCTGCCAAAGCCATGACAAAGGATCATGATGCAGGCAACAAACATGCCGAACTACGCGGCTTGCATTCAGATAATCGGAAAACAGCAGCATTCAGCAGCGTCCCATGCTAGACTCTGGTTCACGCATGGGTGCGCTGGCCAGCCTGGGCTGGGTCACTGCACAGTCAGCGGCGCATTACAGTGGGTCAGGCCAGCCTTGCTTGCGTGCGCAGCCTTGCGTGAGTGAGCAGCCTTGCATGCAGGGGAAGGGTGTCACTGCATGCCTTGCTGCTTGGTGCTGCTATTACTTTCACAGTCACCAGCAGCGGACCGTGTCAGTGAGAGTTTCATATTACTGCTGGATAAGGGGGGTGTTCACAATGCGTGCCTCGCTGTAGTCTGTTACATCAGATGATGTGGTGCGTCCAGTACATAGGTAAGCTTAAAGCCATCATCCACCCCATAATATTAACTGACATACCACTGGCAGGCTGGCATACCACTGACCGGCAAGCTGATGGGATGCCAGCGCAGGGGGGAGAATGCTGAATGACGCATTCTGAGGAGGGCATTGCAGGATCTGCTGCGGTACAAGGCCAGTGGTGATAGTATCCGCTCGCTGGCATGCCCTCATAGCAACTTTCTCTGTTGAACACATGATACACATGATGCAATCATGTGCAGCTCAGGCTGTCCTCAGTGTGTCACCCATACTCTGCACTGCTTGCAGGACTAGCCTGCAGTGCCCTGGACATTCACACGTGCCCCGACATATGTACAAACCCCAGTGGATGAGGCGCGGTTGCCGATGCCGAAAGGTATTTCCGCCTCCCCAGTGGGTGAGGCGCGGTTGCCGATCCCGAAAGGTATGGCTTACAAGGATTGATTACAAGGACTGATGATTATTATTTATTATGTACAAACCCCACACGTGGAGGTAACCAGGACAGTGCTCAAACCCCACAAAGGTGTCAGGCAACAGCCACCAAGTACGCACACCAATAACGGCAACCATGCAGACAGATCACGAACAGGGGAAGGCCAGAAGTGCGTGAACAGATCTCCCTGCCTGCACATGTGGATGGGTGTTGGCTCACACACAGGTGTTGTCCCATAGAACTATGCTCATGCATTGCGTTTTTTGATGTGAAAACAATGACAGTGATGCGGCCTCTGTCTGAGCGAGAACTGCCTACACTGCTAGCGAGGATCACCAACCCTCACTCATCACCCGAGAGGCTGTCAGATCTGCATGGCGACGGCGCAACAACTGTGGTGGCATCCATGGACCACTGTGCTACTGCTGCTGCTACTGCTGTAACGGGTCGCAGAACAACAAGGCGGCACCAACATGACACTGTGCCGGCAATCACCTGTGCGCTGCCGACCTCGCCATACAGCAATCCTGCTGAAACAATGGCCTGGAAGTCTCGCACACTTGAACTGCTAGCCTGTTGGTGCTCAGCACACATCTGCTGATGCAGCCACCGCAGCAGCAGCCATCTGCTGATGCATCCACTGCAGCAGCCGCTATTGCTGCACAGCTAGCCGCCAGCGCAGCGGGCCGCATAACCTGTGATGTTGCTGCACCTGCAACAAGCCCCAGTTAGTGCGACTGCTGACCCCAAAACCAGTGGCCATACGAAAACAGAAAACAACATGCCCGAGGCTACACTATAGCAGTCGTTGCAACCATCCCCACAGCAACCGCCGAGGCCGCTGCTGCTGCAGCTGCCGCCGCTCCGTTAGGCTGTCCGACTCCTGCCACCACGGCAGCTGCTTTACACAATTTAAAATGCCCTCATCCACAAGGCTGGTGTAGTTTCCTGCAGCCACCTCTGCCTGCACCTTATCCCGGAACCTGTGCGTCAGCCCCGCCAAGTTGTTGTTCGGCTTGTCCGCTGTGATTTTGCCGGCTTCCATGTCTTTCTCGTAGCTCTTTTTCTGCACCTGGTACATCTTGTCTGCATTGCTGCGAGAGTGCTGCCGATGCACGATGAAGCCGGTGGGGTGCGCCAGAAACTTGTACCTGAAAGCATGTACAGGCAACACAAGGCAAAGCAAGGGTTGACATCAGAAGGACTACACTGTGCACTGTTGTGTCACCTACAGAGCACTGCACGCCTACTATGCTGGCTCCCAGCATGTGCTGCGTGTACATCTGCAGCGACGCCAGCCCGCAGCATGACATGTCCACTCCACTCCATGCAGCATGAAGATGCCAACTCCTCCATGAGCATTGCTGCGTACCTCTGCAAACATCATCACCCCCTTGGGGCATCACACTGCATCTGCTTGCTGCACACTATGAAGCCGTTGAACCTCTTGCCACTCACTTTTGGTAGAAGATGTTGACCACATGTGACACCTTGTTCCAGCCGTAGCCCCTAAACGACACATCGTACCAGGGGTTGCGGAACCGGTCAATGATAAACCAGGGCTCATAGCCATCGTGGTACTCTACATCATACGGCTGGTCTGCCTTGAACCATTTGGCATAGTCCGTACAGTTGTGCCCCTGCAGGAGGATACACACGGCATGTACGTCAGTATGTTAAACAGGCAGTGTGGCTTGGGAGCATACACGTGCGTCTATGACAGTCATGCGGTTGCAGAAGGGGACAGCTGCATGCCTGCAAGCTGGCTTTTGACTTCGCAGCCTGCAGGAATCATGTGCTGTGTTTGCTCTTGGCGCAGCTGTTGCTGGGTAAGCTGCAGCGTTGTAAGGCTGCGCCCCACATATGTGGCAACTGCAATGCCTGCTTGGCATGCCTGCTGACGCCAAATCCCATGACCCAGCCGCGGCAAAGCCAGCAGCAGCTGCTGCTACCTCTCACCTGCCGGAACAGGTACAGAGCAAACTGATAGATCAGCCGCTTCTGCACCAGCCGCCCTAGCTGCTCCTTGTTCATCATGGCTGCTGTGTCCGCAAGGTCATGCGCAAGCGTCATGTTTTTCTGCGGTGCCGTTTCAAACGCTGGCAGCACTACCACTGTCTTGCCGCGCGTCATTTCCCGTAGCTGGTCATAGCTGCAGACAGCAATTGGCGCAACAAGTGTTTGGGTTCAGCGCAGTGGGACGCAGAGGCAGCAGGTTATGCGTTGGACGTTCAACAGGCTGCTGCATGCTACTGCACACAAGTTTGTGTGCCTGTTGCCAAGTGAAGCCGTCTTACGCTGCACATGTCCCTGCATGCCATCTTGTATGGCTAATGGCCTACGTGTAACTCCAATTCTCTAGAATTTGCGCATGCTCCAGTGCATGCTTGCTGTTTGCTGCACCTCTCCTGCTGCTGCTGCTGCTGAACAGAGACATCACCCCAGTCAACTCACTTCTTCTTGTCCAGCAGCCACTGCAGCAGCGCGTTACTGACAATCAGGTCCACGTCCACCATGGCTACTAGCGGCGTGCGCGCCTGCAGCAGCGCATAGTTGCGCATGGTGTTGATGGGGAACATGACCTGCATGACCTCATCCAGCACTGTCTCATACAGCAGCAGGATGTCCAGCTGGCAGTTGTCTGCGGCTTCCATCCTGCAAGCAGCGCATGGGGCAGGCAGCACATGCGACACACAGCTTGAAGGCCAAGGCGTGTAAGCGAAGTGCTTGCAGGAATGCCAGACCCGCTGTCATGCATGGACACACTGCTGCTACCCAAGGCAATAGAGCTTCCACAGGCTTTCTATCGTGAATGCTGGTATGCACTTCATGACATGAGTGGTTTGGTCATGTGCGGCTGCAGTGTGAACGAGCCTGAGCCATGAGTATGCTGTTGCCAGTTTCAGCTGCAGCTGCAGAGCCAGCCAGCCACGTGCATGCCTCACCGTTTGTGGAACTCATCTACCTGCTGCTCTGCTTCCTGCAGGACCTTTTTGTGTTCTGCTGTGAGCTCTGCTGCCTTGTCTGGGTTTGGCAGCACCACATACACTGCAGCACTGATGGGCCCCTTGTAACTGGTACACTGCGATTCAAGCTGGTTAACCCTGCTTGGGTTGAGGCCTGTAACAATGGTGACCTTCACTGCTGGTGACTTCTTGGACCACCATGCTTTATGCAGCTTCATCCTGTGAGCATGCGCAGGCAGCGGGCACGCTGTCAGCAGAGCCAGTGAAGGAGCCACTGCTCTTGTGGGACTGCTGCTGCTGTTCACCAGGCTGATAGTTACGCATGATAAGGCCGGTTTGGTCGGCAATGATGCCGCATGCAAGCTGTCGTCTGCAATTTGAGAGCTGCCAACGACTGTTGCTGTACCCCCCTTGCGCACCTGACGGGCTTCTGATAGGCAAAGTCCCGATAAGTGGTAAGCTGCTGATCGAATCCACCATTGATGCAGCTGTAAAGCTCGCTTGGCGGACCTGCTGTGCTGCTGCTGCCGCTCTTTTCTGCGCTGCCCGCTGTGACGCTTTGGCTGTACGCCAAGCAGGCACAGCCGGCTAGCAGTAGCAACAGCACGGCTTTCCGGCCAAGTGTCCTCCAAGCCATGGGCTCCTTGTGCTTGTGCTGGCTGTCCAGCACCGATGGGTCCCCAGCAACCGCCTGTAGAGCACTGGAGCTATTCTTTCGCAATCCGATTGTGTTGTTCATGCCATTAGACCAACAAGTCACAGCACATCATGGTGTTGCGATCAGCACCGCGAGGCTTGCAAACTTGGACACACGGCAGCAACCCGCTCTCTCGCTCGTCCTTGTGCTGACCTTTTCAATCACAATTCAACTCGCCATTCTACATCCACATCTTCAACTCAACTGTATATATCGGACGAAGCCCATTGTATGCCTAGGTAAGCTGTCAGTTGTCACCCAGTGACACTGTCACACGGGTGACACAAAGCTGGTGACACCTGTTGCACAGGGCGCTAACATGCGGACAATCACGCCTCATATATTCAAGTGTTGAGCAGCCGCAGTCTGCCCCAGCAGGGTCGTGCTTGATCCTTAGGCTTGCCAGCAGGTGTTGCAAATGTGCAGGGTACACGCGGCAGCATGCTGCCGTGTGCATATACGACATGTACAACCAGTGACCGGTTGCTGCAGCGAATCTGCAGCAAGACTGCTGCCATGATGCATATGCAAGAAAGGTGGTATAGCGCGTTGAGCCTTGCGGCAACACGACAAAACTGCCAGCAACCTGCACATGCCCCCACACAAACAGTTATGAACAACACAGGCAACATTGCTTGCTTTCCAGCTACATCGCGGCTGCTGCTATGTACTAGCACCAGAAACCCAAGCACGAGCAAAGCCGCACAGCTCCGGGTGCATAGCCATACGACAGCACAGCATAGCTGCTGGCCGGATGGAGCTACCCCAGCAACTAGTAGTGTGCCAGAAGTATGCACGATGGTCAACAGCTTAACCCAGGCCCCTGATCAGCTGTAGACGCAGCTTCCAGCAGGGTATCACAGCCGCCAAGAGCGATACAGCAACTTACAGCCATGCCGCGCTGCTGGCGTCGCTCCTGCACAGCTGGCCACTTGTCGCTGGGTATTAATTGCTGTTGCCTGCATATGAACTGCATGCTGCTGTTGCTGTACCACAGCTGCTGCTGCAAACCAATTGGTCGTCTGCACAGAGCTGCGTTGTCTGTCCTGCCTGGCCTGATGACCTGATTGCACACAGTGCGCGGCACATGCTAGCAGACAGACCTACACTCAAACTTGGCGCTATCACCAGCAAGAGGACCTGAGACCAGCACAAGAAAACAACTGCCTAAGGAATCCAAGGGTGATGCGCTTGTGTTGCCGAAAGGCCGGCAACTGCCTATACCAATCAAGGATCTTGGGCGATACTGATGCTGCCTATGGCCACTTGACCAGCAGGCATCCGAAAAGCACATCACATGCCGCAAAAGAGAAGTGCTGCCCGCATGCACTGCAGGTATGCTGCAGACCTGCATGTGACTTGCCGCATCTGTGCCGCTGTCCTGCAAGATGATGTTCATCGAACAGCAGCACACTTGCGGCGCCCGCCTTTCAGCCCAGACACACCATCCCTCGTCCCACCCTGTGCGGCAATGCCAGCAAGTACCAGCAGCAGCGCCTCCGAACACAACAGCATACCCGTACCACTGCATCCCAACAGCCCGCCTGATGCTGCTAGCTGCTGCTGCCCAGGATAAAACAGCAGCAGCAACGCATGCAGCTGCTGCTGCTGCAGCTGCTTAGCGTGTTGGCGCCTGGTTCCAGTGTGAAGTGTCCTTCTTGCCGCCTGCCTTCTTTGCACGGGCCTTGGCCTCAGCTGCTGCTGCCGCAGCTATGCTCTTCTTCTTGGCTGCTGCCGCCTCTGCTGCCTTCTTCTTAGCAGCCAGGCGAGCCTTGACCTGCAGGTGCAGCGGCAAGCAAATGTATGTAAGGAATGCAGCGGTATTGGAAGGCACATGCACGCAAATCAAGCTCTTAAACACCCCCTGCACATGCCACAGGTTACGCTGCTCATGCAGACTCCATAGTTACAGGCACACGCAACTGTCAGCACCACTGTAGTGTGTATTGCACGAACGGCACAACAACAAAACAGCATGTACAGCAGAGAACCAAAACCTGGCGTCACCGCGCAGTGTGCAGCAGTGCATGTACATGGACCCCCGCAGCAGCTGCAGCATGCTCCCGACGCATGCAGCAGCCATCGTTATCACAGGCACCCAATACATTGAAAACCACAAGTGCACACGCTTGTCTAACATAGACAGGTACCGTAGTTCATCGCAACTGCCGCGGTCTCAACCAGCCAGCCACACTCACCACCACAGGGTCCACAGATTCGCCTGACTCGTCGACAGCTGCCGGCTCAGGCTCAGGCTCTGGCGCTGCTGCTGGCTGCTGCTGCTGTTGCTGCTCTGCGCTGCTGCTGCCGTTCTCTGCCTCTCCGTTGCCTTTCTTCTTCTCCTTCTTTTTCTTCTTCTTCTCTGCTGCAGCTTCCTGCGCCGCCTTCTCCTCTGTGCTGATGCCCAGTTCGCTGAAGATGGCGTCAAGCTCGTCAAGCTCCTTCTTCTTCAACTCCTGCAACACAAGACAGCCCAGATTACAAAGGTGCTGAGAGTCACTTCACGCATGCCTAGGGACTGCGGCACACAGCTGAAGATGGCGTCCAGCTCGTCAAGCTCCTTCTTCTTCAACTCCTGCGACACAAGACGACGCGGATTACAAAGGTGTCGGGAGTCACTTTGCGCATGCCTAGGCGTTGCGGCACACAGCTGAAAGCAACGTCAAGCTCATCAAGCTCCTTCTTCTTCAACTCGTGAAACACAATAAAAGACAGCGCGGATTACACCGGTGTTGAGAGTCGCCATCTGAGGGGGTGAGTGATTGCACTCATGCTTATGGATTGCGGCACACAGCTGAAGATGGCGCCCAGCTCGCCAACTCCTTCCTGGACTGGTTCCTGCAGGACAGAAACATGTTATGCAGCAGGTGTGCAGACAACACTGCAAAATCAGCTGCAAACGCTGCAATGCTTCAACATAACAAACCTCACGAGCCGCCCACTTGACGCGCTACTCTACACCGGCAGCACGCCCCTTTCCAACAGCATGTTTGATGACCCCCACTCCCCGTGCTACTTCCAGGCAGGCAGGCCTCATGCCAATACTAGGAAATTGCTGAAGTAGCAACACAACCGCTGCAAACGAACCAAATCAGCAGCCCCACCAAAACAGGCGAGCTAGTGTGGCTGCTGCATCAAAGCAGCTGTACAGCAGCGCACCTTCTTTGACAGCTGCTTCTCTGGCTCTGCTGCAGGCTTGGGTGCAGCCGCAGCAGCAGGCGCGGCCTCCTCCTCTGCCTCCTCCTCTGCAATTCCGTACAACACAACACAACACAACACAGCACATAGCAGCACAGGGCAGCAGGTTGAGATTGAGCACTCAGCCGCACCCCAAAGCAACAGAAGGCAGAGACATAACAAACGAGCACCAGCACCTGTTGCTCCAATGCTGACAGCACCACGGCTGCATGCTGGTGCCCACAGGATGCCCCCAGACTTTCGCATCTGCAGCGGCTGCTCAGCTGGGCTGCTCAGCTGTGCTGCTCAGCTGTGCTGCCCAGCTGTGCTGGCTGGTTGTCCTGCAAGCTGTTGCACAATGAGCACGCACCTTCGTGCTTCTCCTCCTCTGCCTCGTCATCATCGTCGTGCCCCAGCTCCACACCCAGCTCCTTTTCAATGTCTACCTCCTGCAGGGCAGCATCGCAGGACACATGATGCGCATACAGATGCTACACACAGCAGGCTCGGTGTTTAGACACGCAACACTGTGCAAGTGCTTTGCTGCACCAGGGCTGCTGGATAGCTGTAGCTGTAGCTGTAACTGTCTGTAACCAGCAGCAGGAGGCAGGTGAGCATTGCAGAGAGGCATTTGACTCGAAATCGCAGAGGGAGGCAACCGTCATGTGGCCTGGCCCATGCGGGCAGTACAAGCCAGACGATGATTGCACCCTGGCTGCTGGTGCAGCGCCAATGCAGGCGTGGGTGGCGCACCTCCTCACTGTCCTCGTGCTCATGCTCGTGCTCATCGTGTGCCTCCTCCCCAGCACCTGTGCCGTTGGCAGCGTTCTGCAGGCAGCAGGCAGACACCAGGGGTTACTGCTGCTTCCTGCTTGGTAGCGGCGCGGGCAGGTGCTGCTCCATTGCTTCTATTGAAAATTCATACATACCGGCTCCCATGTAGACGGCAGCACAGGCACAGCATAGTCATCGTCCTCCTCGTCCGCCCAAGAAGTGATGGAGATGCTTGGCTGCGAGAAGATCGCCTTTTCTAGCTCGGCTGTGGATACAGTCTTCTTCTTGTCCTTCTTCTTCTTGTCGTGATCTTTTGTGCTCTTCTTCTTTGCCTTCTTAGCGTCGGCTAGAGCTGCGAATGCATTGCTCGTTGCAAAACTCATGTGCCCGCGACCTAATGAAAGCTCCCAAACAACGGGATTTTGGTGTCTAGTCTCTTGTCGAGCGCGATCTATAGAGGCTTGTGGGATCTAGCAAGCTGGGTGTTGCAAACAGCTCGGTGCGGCGTTCTAATGCCTAGCGTCTCACAGTGGATGCAGCTAACGTTCACAGTGTCAAGACCATTCAGTAACTCATGATGCCGAAGTGCTGCTCGCAATGTACTTGCTGGCACAGTAATGACTGTCACTGGGTGTGACTGTCGGGTTTGGTGAACAGGGGAGCAAATTGACGCTTTCAACTAGCCTGCATGCATTATTTGTTGTCACATGCACTTGCTTGATGGCGTGTAGTGCAGTGGCAGAGCAACTGCCGTCCATGCCTGTGCACTACCACTCACCCCTAGGCCTAGCAACTGACAGCACTGATGGCATCAGTGCATGCTGATCACGTGATTCAGCGAGCGAGGTAGGACAGGCTACCACGCCTCGCATAATAGCAGTTTGAATTGTATGCTCAGCCGCCATGTCAACTGCCAAAGTTGCAGCATGCCCAACCGGGGCGGCGTTCCGCATGAAGTCCACTGGATGCTGAGCGTTTCTGTTCATTTGTCAACTGTGCGTGTTGCAAGGCAATCAGTGTGCCCGGCACAGCAGAACCTAGCTGACACCCTTGCCAAAACATGCTGGCTTCACAGCAACCATTCACTAGATAGCTGTAGTCACTGCAACTGGCTATATACACACCGGCCCTGCTAGGTATGCAGTCCACCGTATGGGGTGATTCCCACATGCTGCCTAGTAAGGGGTGTAAGGGTCTGGGTGGTCTACCTTACACCGAAAATAGAGAGAATAATCAGTCTGTTTTCCGCCTCCCCAGTGGGTGAGGCGCGGTTGCCGATGC